>JBBPDE010198869.1:2794-16556 GCA_037974605.1 Nannopetersius ansorgii
ATTCTATATATTTCTTTGTCTTTTTGGCCCTTGTTCCATTACAAACAGTGGACTTTTGGGCACCTTGGTACAGATCGTCACACTGCGAATGTCATTACTCCTACTAAATGTGTGCACATAGTTTTATAAGAGACCCCTACCTTGTAGCTCCACCACTGATGCGCAGCTTGTGTTAGCCATCCTCCAGTTCTTCATCAATGGTCAGTGTTTTATTACGGTGCCACATTTCCTGGTCTGCTCTCAAACTAGCACTGATTTTGACATGTAAAATCTCTCTGCCATGTCTTATACGCTCATATCAACAGAACACAACTTACCATGCTACTACAATTGATTTCTGTACCACTCAACTAATGTCTGGTCAACAGCAGTCCTGTACCTAACGTACCTACAGTCAACGCGGTTAAAAGCGGTTGATAAAGTGTGTAGCCTTTAGCTGCACGCTTACATAGTAGGTGGTTATAACGTGACTAGTGAGTTGAAGTACCGGGTAACTGTTTCTAGTAGATCGAAGGGTGTATGTGTGCAATCTTGTGTGTTAAGATGGAATTGGGAAGAGCTGTATTCCATCCAGAGATAATCGAAAAAAAACTCCCAACCAGGCTCTGAAACCTTGATGTGGGTCCATGACCTTCACAAAGTACTTTACATGTATGTGCTTCAAGATCCCTGCTGACATGTACCATCTTCAAACAGACTTCAGTGGTTATCTGGGGCATCTGAGCGTGAGTGAAAGAGCGTTGTCCTCTATGTTTCTGACCCTCCCGAGGATGCATCTTAGCAGAACCTTGAGAGTGTGCTGGCCTTCATGGCTGATTCCTTAATGGTGATTTATAGTCAGCGTGCATATGTGATGTCACCAGTGGGCTGTACATGTGAGACATTCCTCTGAGACTATGGAAGTTCACTAAAGAAAAGCAACTCTGCAGACACCTCAGAGACTGACAGCGTGCAGAACCAGGACCAGAACTGAGTATTTTAAACAAAACTGTGGGGTAAAAGAGTGAAACACTTGTTATTGTCCACACAGTGAACAAAGAAAGTGGTTCAATTGGTTACCGCTAAATTTACTCTAACAATCCTTCAGACCGCCTCATTATACATCTGTTCTAAAGGGAGGATGAACAGTGAAATGGGATTGTATAGTGTAGCATTCAGCACCATAATGTCCTTCAGCACCCATTGTCCTTTGCCTACCTGAGCCTGATTGGGTGTGACAGTATATCAGGTTTGGGCTAATTTTTCACAAACAACATCAGCGTTTGGGTTTGGTTTCTAGTGAGCATTTTTTTGTATGTTGTTTTTATTGAAAAGGAATATATTATGTGCACTGTATCTCCTGCTCTCTCTCATATGTAAATGCTGTGTACAACATGTTTCTAGGTTCCCTATGGATGAAATGGCCAGAAGGCTCCCTAAGGTGGAACTGTTTAAAATTCCCAAAGAGTCTGAAATGCCTTTATTATGGAAACATTATGACCCAGTTTGATGACCTGGACAGATACGAAAACACACAAATCACATACAGTGCAGAACTGGTGGGAGTATATTGAGCTATGATAACAGGAGGACTGGCATTGAGCAGTAAGGGAGACCAGGACCAGGATAGCCTGGATTTTCAGTAGCTGTTTGTGCTATAGCTTTCAAATTAAATTACCCATAATTGTCTGTTATAAATAAAAGTAGTTTAGAAATTAATGACTTGCTCGTGTTTAATACAGTATGTTTTGAGATTACAAATTACCACACTAAGATCAGTGTATACTTAATTTAAGAAGTCAATCGGTCTCCCTACATTATTTCTGTAACTCTGTTGTGGTCAATCCTGGTCAATGATTTATTTCTTTATTAGCATATGGTTTTACAGAAACTGCTGACATAGTCAAAACATTTTAGTCAGGACATTTAATCTCCTCAGGTTACACCACTCACTCACACGCCCACTCCCACTCTTACACTGTTAGCGCCATACTTATGGACTACGTGGGCGAACTAGTTTGGTTACGTGCGGTTGAGAAATGCACAATAATGTGGCATATGAGTGAATTTTTATTTTCCTGTGTTTTTATGAATTTACGTCTGTGTAAGGATCAGTAAGTGACTTAGGCTAGGGTGCGTTTTGACTAGCACCAAAATTCGGGTTACATCGTTGTCAAAGGAATGGATCTGAGTTGTAACTCAAGGAACCCCTGTACCAAGCCAGCTACAAAAAAATTGTTTTGCTACATCAATCCATCACTGTTTCGCGAAAAGTCTTGACGTATCTGTCAGTTCAGAAGGGGAGCAGGCACAGCAGTCATCTCACATCTGTATGTTATTTACAGTTGGTGAAACTTGGTCTGCTACAATTTGAGAGTCTCCCCTACCAGCACCCAAAAAATAAACCAAAAGTAAATAACAGTACATCATGTCAAAGTTGCAGGTATAGGTCGAGTTCAGGCTTCAGTATCATACTTTTGATTGTCATGCAAAATAAAGACAACCGGGTTTTAATTAGCTTATTGAACTTGAGGAAAATGTTAGAACTTTTGAATTCTTTATGTTTTAGTATTAATAAACGTATGCACCTAACGATTCTCTCTGCATCCAACAAACAATGATGGATGGGTGAGCTTTCCTAAGTTGAAATATCACTGACCTCTGAGTAGACCCTATCATTGCTGGTGTCAGTAGAATAGATCATCTCCCTCATTTGTTTGAGCTAAGATGAGATAAAACCTTGAACTGACTCCTCACCAGATGTTCAGCTTTTGGTGGACGTGTCATGTACTCATTCTTTCTGACGTATCGCTTCAAGGATCCTAGTCTGTAGACAGAAGCTCATGATCAAAGCGAATACAGGCCATGGCAGTCAGCGTAGAACATGTTGCTTCTCGCTTGCTTTCAGGTTATTTCTAACCTGCAAATAATACTTTTTTCATTGGGCCATTGATAATCCCTCCACCGTGAAATCTGCTTTGTCTGTAAGCAATTTTGTAAAGCAGCATTCTTTCGTTTCACAGCCTTTTGTACCACGTCTACACTTTGAACTTGTATAAAGCTTCTAAAAATAAGAAACACTTGTCTTATGTTAAAAGAAGTTTCGGTTTCTTTTTCTCACTTTCAAATCTTTACCCTCCCTGGTTTCTCTTGAGCATCATTAAATTCCAATTTAATTGCAGATAGTGCTACAGTGCTGTCTCGGTGGATTCTGAGCACGAATACACATACATCAAAAGCAGAGAGGGCTCCTCGGAGGATTTCAAAGCATATATTTGCACCTCGGAGTAACAGTCCTTTGACAAATTCGGAAAACAAACACAAGCAACTCCTAAGTCGTCTTTTGTTAGCTCTCGTGTGTGCCTCCTGCTATCTGCTCTGCCCCCTCGTTGCCCAGCCTTCTAGCTGTTAATCGATGTCTCCCCAAGTCCGCCGTGTTTGGGCTGAGTGTGTGTGTGGGTGAATGTGGGTGAATCAGACTTGAATCAATAGTGGACGGGCAGCGGGGGTGTGTTCCCACACCAGGCTAGGCGCGCACACTCCCTACCAGGATCAGCAGCTCATTACCAGTGGGTTTGTCGGCATCGATCTGCACAGATACGCAACGCTGCCATTTTCACCCTTGCTGTCTCCATTACTCCTTTGGATCGTGTTCATCTTCTGCCCCACCTTCAGTTAGTTCACTAGGCTTCTCTCGTCTTAGACCTTTGTGTCTCATCTTCCCTCACCTTAGCCCAGTCTATCTATATCTGACCCTCCACGCATGAGAAACACTGCCAGTACGGTGGTCTGCACAATGCAGTGAGTACCTCATCATCAAATGGCTCTTTTTCAGTAACTAATACTTGTTTTAAAGGACCCATTTCAATATTTTTTTCTTCAATTAAAAAAAGATACAGTTTTAAAACATGTTTTTGTCTCCCCGGCCGCAGGTTCATTTATAGAAACTGAGCCTGAAAAAACTGCTCACTTAAACTCTTTTTTTGTTGGCACACATTCAAATTAATTATATAGAACCTGCCAAGGGATGCAGAATGAAAATTAGGCACATTTACATTATGACATTATGAAATAATAATGATGATTAAAACAGGAAAAACACACTGAATCTCTTAGTCTACATGAAAACATATTTAACTTTGTATGTGTGGGTTCAGGTAGTTTTCAGTCAGTGTCCCTACCTTATGTTGTGCTATAGCCCAGACAACTCTCTTCTCTACTCTCCTCACTGGAGCTACACTCTCACTTTCTCTTTCGGTTTTTGGATCACTTGTAAAATAACCATCCCTCTGTTGTTTCAGTTCTTTCATACTGGCAACCATTGCTCAAGGTTCTGCAGACCATTTCGGGCTGACACCAATTTTATTCTCAGAACAGCCACTTTTCATTAAATTATGAGAAAGAAATTACGTCCTGCCCACAAATATTTCCCATCCCAACACCCTATTTTTCTTGGACGTTACTGAAGAAAAGTGTGCTCAAATTTCAGGTTGACATTAGTATGACTGTTGAGCAAGCTATTATCCAGATATGGAAATTTGGCATCATAATCGGATTTAGTTGTAAAAAGAAGCCTTCTCCTGTATTGCTGAGGAGGATGGATGTGAACAATAGTAGCATTACCCGTGTACAAATTTCCCCATTTTTACAACCCTCCCCAGTCTCTCAAACAGTGATGGAACTACTTAATCCATCCAGTATCTATAGGCATAGGAAGGGTGATTTTTTTTTTTATTTACAATCCTTTCAGTTAAAAAAATCTAACGCTATAAAGTGAGAGAGCAACAGTAGTCCAGTTGCTGATACAACAGAATGAGATTAACCTCCTGCAATGCAATCAGGAGCTAAATATTAATGACTATGTAAATGAAGTAGTTTAAGGCTGACATCATTTATACACAGGCATGACGAGCATACGTTGCTCCAACATGTCTGCCTGCCCTTACTTGTTGACCTCTGATTTAGCACTCTGCGTTCCTCCACCTCTGGGGACCCAGTTGGAGCTTCTCTCGCCGGGCATTGCTGTCAGACATGGACAAGCTGAAGGGTCCAGCTGATATGGCTGAGGAGATGTCAGAGGTACTCAGTCTGCCTCAGTGATCCATACTCCAAACCAGCCCTGGCAGGAGCAGAGCGTCAGACAGATCCTCACAAACAACCCTCCCTGATCGCTCGCAATTTGTCCGTGAAGCTGAGTTGTTTGCCCAGCATGATGTTGGTGGCTTTCAGATAATACTAATAAAAGTTTCTCTTCATCAGAAAGGCTTGTTGTCCTGTCAAATCCGCTGTCCTGACACAGCTCTTCTGAACACAGCCATCATTGTTACTGTTTTAGAGAAGCCACTTTTTTCTTTATGTTAGTTTTCTTTTATTTTATCCTTTTTACTGAGCTTCTAAAAATAAATGTAAGTGACCTCTTTATTGATTAACTGTCCTCTATTGTGCTCAACTGAAAGTAGTTGAGGTTGAAACACTTACATAACTAAAATGAAAACAGTTCAAGTTCAAATTCAAGTATCTTTATTGTTAGAACATTGAAGAACGAAATGTGTTACTCAGGGGCAGCAGCGTACATATATAGACCCACTAATAGGTGGATGGGTAAATGGGTGGACTGGCATGTGAACAGTTTGTTTTGAAACATATGTTTTCATGCTTACATCAAATTTCAGTTAATTTGTTTGCACAATTACTTGGCCTATGCATTTAATTAACAAAAAACAAGAGCCAAAGAAACAGAATGGCATTACTAGCTGGCTTTAAAGGGATCTGTCCCCTCAAATATCCCCGCTGCTTCTCAAGTACCGTGGCCACACAGTCTCCCCCATAATACCCGCCAGCTGAGTTCCTCTTTAATTCTCTATGGGGCGTTTCTTCAGGGGTGTGAGACTTCGTCTCCGGGCCCATCCTGTACCTCATGCATGACTGGCATTAATTTGCCCTAGCAGATGCGCCCAGGCTCCCCGCAATTGTGCCTGAAATATGATGATGATTAAATTAGACAATTATAATATTTTCTCTGTGAAAAGGATGGACAATATTGATAGACTCTTGACATTTTGGTACAAATTCAAATTGTATCTTCTCATTTGGCAGCTCATGCGGCCCGTTGGTCAGAGGTGGTACACTCTGAAAACAAAGGCTTTCTTCAAACTGTCTCAACAGCAGAAACCATAAGAGTACCTTCTGGAACCTCTACCTTACCTTCTTTGAAGAACCTTGAGGTGGACCATCTGCTCTTAGAAAAACCCAGTGTTTTGATCTTTGAAGCATGAATGATTTCTAAAAGGACTTTTATTTCAATAAGTAATCCCTAGAGGATCCTTCATTTTGTAGAGTGTGAGTTAAAAGAATATCCTTTGAGGTAAACTAATGACATTTATAGGGTTTTATGTCCCAAAAACAGGTGCCATTTTTAAAACCTTATTATTTCCAACCTTATTTTATCCCTTAGAATTAAGCAAATTTGTTTAAAAGCGTTTGTTTAAATAAATTATCTTCAGAGTGGCTACTCCATATTGTGCCTCGTTTAAAAAGAGGTCACGACAAAACAGTCTTAATAACTTCATTGTAGATGGGTGGGACTAATCTGATAAGACTGAATAGAATGTAATGAAATGTCTTGGGTTTACTGCCTTGGGAATAGAGAATTCAAAAAGGCTGATGCTTGGTTTACATTAATGGATTGTATAGACTGTGGAGTAAAAGGGCATGTTAAAACTTTGATAATGTTGACATACTACAATGAACTTTTAAAGACAAAATGTGGACAATCTGATGAATGATATCTGGTTTCACTGTAGATCATATCACATTGTTCTGTGACCCTAAAAATTATTTAATTCACTTTGTAGGTACACATGCCATCAAACACCACTAGAAACACAATGCAAGCATCCCATCAAAGCTAGTGTAGAGTCAGAGAACAAAGGCCTTGTTTAATTTCAGTAACTTAAGTTCAGTTTAACTTTCAGTCAGGCCATCAACAGGGCCAATCTTGTGACAGGCATTTGTGTGGCTTTCAGTAAAGATGTCCTTCATTTTCAACTGCTTAAGCTTCATCCCTGGAACTGAATGAACTGGACAGTTCCCAGCAGCGACTGGATGCAATTCCCACTCCAAATTTTCCCACCAAATTTCCAGAGAAACTTTGTGAGGACGACAGAATAGACTTTAAAAAGGTGCAAAATATCTAGTCATGTGAGGTTGAACCACATAGTAGCCTAGTGGTTAGGGCATTCGCCCTGAGATCAGAAAGTCCAGGTTCGATTTCCAAGACCGCTAAGCACCTCTGAGGTACCCTGAGCAAGGTACCGTCCCCAAACACTGCTCCCCACGCGCCGTGTTCCTGGCTGCCCCCTGCTTCACTTGGTGAATGGGTTTAATGCAGAGGGTGTATTTCGTGCTGTTCGCAGTGGTGTGTTCACGTATGACTGAATGATCCCTTTCACATAGCGCTGTAAAAGGTACATGGATGTGTTTATGTGCCATTTTTCCATTCCCTTTCTGCAAACATAGACAAAAAATCTTTCTTTCTCCCATATGTGCACCAAAATGCACAAGCTCTCTTTCTCTATCATTCTCGTTTCTCTTCTCCCTCGTTCACACAGACATGCGCAGCACATGCTCAGTCACTCCTTCACTCATCAAATTACTCAATGGCTCCTTGCAGTACTGTAAATATTCTCGTATCAGTTTGATTTATTTTCCCCATGCTGCCTTGATTTCATTCTAATACTTGTTGGTGCTGAAATCTTTATTAAAAGAAGACCCATTTGTTAAACAACCTCCCATTTTTAGTTAGAAATGAAAGATTGTAATATTCATGATGTGATAATACTAATGAGACTGATTATAATAACACAGGTCAACAAAATAATCAGAAACCATAGCACACATCAACTTTTTAAATTATGAGTAATATCAGATTTGCAATAGACTTGCAAAACGCAGGCACCAATCAAATTGTTTCAATATTTTCAGTGCGAAGTCAGAGAGGCGCACACTGTGGCATAGATATAATGATCAGTGTCAGTCAGCTACTACTGTTTCTTCAAAAACACTTAGCATATGATTATTATATGCTAATTATACCAACTATCCTGCAATATAGAACTAGTTTCATCACAAAAACAGTATGTGCAGATAAAACTAAACACAGCATTAAAACTACAAAACCCACATAAACTTATTTCTGAGGATTTTGACCTGTTGACCTGTGTAATGAGACTGATAAATGAATTTATGAGGGCAAGCCCTGTAACTATAATTTACCATTTAATACACATTGGGCATTCAGATCTATTTCATGAACTGGTGCCAAATTTGGTTTCATTGTTGCATTCAAATTTGTACATATTTAATATGGAACAGGCCCTCCGCAGCCCAAAAGGATTTTTACATTAGCGCAACAATGGCTGGAATATTAATTGAAAGGATCTTTTCACATGCTCTGTTTCGCAGTATTTGAACGGAATAATTCAATTATTATTCACTTCTCTTTTATCAGTCCACCAAAAACACGACTGAGAGTGAGAGTTATGGAAGAGTATTGGAAAGGATTAGCAGGGAGCTAACAGTCATTAGAGGTCTACTTCAGCTGCGCTAATCAACTTAGCCCTGCAACTCATCAGTGCTTTTATTTACCAGGCTTCTAATACACTTATTGGCTTACTGTGAGGAAAGAGGCAGAAGATGGAAGGCGGTCCTTCAATGTTCTCACCCACTGACTCTCACTTTCTCTCTTAATCATGCTGAATTGATGGGGTGGAGGCGTAGGAGTTTGCTTTCCACTAACACTTTATTGCAAGGCCCCAGGGCTTCAGTAAACACTTATGTGGTGCCTTCCCAAGTGTTCACGGAACTGTTAGAAAGTTCAAGCTTGAACAGCTTTGCCAACTATCATGCAGCGGGTCTTGCCACCTGCGTCCTGCTGCCTTTAACGGCATGTGTGCTCTAAAACCAACGTGCCACATCTACTATATGTGGCTGGGCACCATGGTTAAAAATATTTATCTCAATGTTTATCAAAATCTTCATGAAATTCATATTAATTGCACACAGTGCCTCTGTGGGAGTTTGTCCTCACTCCTTGCATAATTCTGTTTGGTTGAGTAAGATGGCTCCCTCTACACTTTTAGGCATTTAGTGTTCTCTTCAAAGCGTGTGGAGCTGACCAGTGGTGTTGTGATAGCAGCAGTTTAAAAAAATATTTTGGTGCTTCACTTGACTTATAGGAAGTACATACTAAAACTGACCCACCTAGCTTGGCCTTGACAAAAAAGGGTACAAATAAAAAAGTGCATAATGAGGAACATTAACAGCTCTGTACCCAGTTTTGCCTAATATTGTTTCTCCAAAAATATTTTAAAATATTATATGTTCTCTCCAGTAATGTCATTATTATTTACTCCTGCTTATTTGAAATGAAAACCTGCAGCTCGCCCAGGCTTTTGTGGATATGACTGTGGATTTGATTAGATATTCCTGCTCTCAAACTGGTCCCCAAGGACTCCCAGAGGGTTTATCCCTATGTGTCATGGGTTGGGTTGGAGCAAAGATTTGGATCATCTGGAGCTCCCTAAGGACAGTTTTGAGAATAGCAGTTCTTTGGAACCTTTCAATGGATGGTTAAAAACATTCTTGTAAGTGGGACATTCAAACTAGTAATTTATTGTAGTTGTGTAAATCAGAATAACCAGAAGATAATTAAACATGACTGCACAAGTCAATATTTGTTTTTAAAAGGTAATTTGTGACATAAGTTTTATGATTTCCTTGTACTTTATAAATCAAGAAAACATACACCACAGAAATGCCATAAATTGCATTTTGCAGTGGAAACCTTCCACATATTGTAAAAGCTCTATGTCTATATGTAATTTTTTTTAAGTCATGAACAAATTAGAAACCTTTATCCCTAATTTATTCAATATTATTTGTCAAATGTGTTTTAGGTGTAGCATCTTCCCATAGATGACCCTCCACCTCTGTAGATGACCTACAGTATTGCTGCAGTGATACCGTCTGAATTTAGTCAGTGCCTGTGTCTACTCTAACATCTTTCATGCTGACGACACCTAGTGCTGGGGAAAGGACTGATGGGTGTACGTAGCAGTCTCCCTGACAAAAGAAGCTTCACCCTTATTTCAAGCCAACTCATAAATCCCACATGATGTTTAAGAATAAATGCACATATTATATCTTACCTCATATTATCTGTGATACATTCAGTGACTGGATTAAAATCTGACTCAGAGTTGTTGATGTGTGTGTTTATATCCACACTGCTCATAGTAAAATGGATCAGTATGAAAAACTGGAGCTGGACTGATGTGTCTTACTATACAAAAGGAGCTCAGTACCGCCCTTATTGTTGGGTGGGTGAGGTGAATGTGATATGTGTTCCTATTCATGGATGTACTTGTGCAACATATTTTTGTGATAGAAATAAAAGGATTTGTTAGATCATATTTAACATACCAAATGCTTTAATACATTTCAGACATCTCATTATTAATGTGGTGGTGGTGATTATCAATAGAGGTGGTGGTATCCTAGTGGACCAAGAGGTCATGGGTTCGAATCCTACCTTCAGCATACCACCACCGGGTTCCTGCGCAAGACCCGTAACTCCAAGTTGCTCCAGGGAGACTGTCTGTGGTAGTTAGGGAATGGAAGGCACTTTAGATCAAAGTGTCTGGTAAATGCAAATGTATACCTGTATATTAAAAGCATGTCATAAGGAATGTGTGAATGACTTTTCTTAGGCAGTATGAATGAAGTGCCAGTAACATTGTAGATTATAAGTAAAATACAATTTTGATGTATTTTTTCATTCATATGCTAAGATATTTGAACCACCAGATGTCGTTATTTTTCAAGGCTGTTTCACAATGGACTAGAGCGTAACTAGAACTAATTTTCATCTGGCATCAATTTACATCAGGATCAAGTTCAGCTATTCAAGCAACTCACAGAGCCTCTGATATCTCATGAATAAGAACAATCCTTTAGTGTGGTGGGGTTTTTTTCGTAGCCATGACTGATTATTCAGTAATTAGTTGAAAAACCTGCTTTCTAAGCTGACATGGGAGGTAATGGAGGTCTTTCTCACTCTCTTTTCTCTGACACAATGACCTGGCGCTAATGTGAATAGATTGCCATTTGTCTGCAGCCCTTGTCCCTATTAGCATGAGTTAATGGCCAGAGTCTGCTAGCTCTCCCTGTGCTTTTGGTTTATGGACTAAAATGTGATTAAATGGGCTGATATTGATGAGGTAAAATCATCTGGCAGTGTTTAACGCTACTGTTGTAGCCTATTATCTTTGCCACGAGGGACTTAACAGGCTGATTGGACGCCTTTGATCAATGCATGCTATAGGGCTAGCTTGACCAGAGCTTTGCTCATGTGGTCCTGACACGGAGGGGCCTGAGGACTCGTAATGATGAAGCCTAGCTCTTGGTGTGACGAATGTACTAAAGAAGCTGATGGTAAGGAGCCTCTTCAGTCCACATATAGCCCACTTGGCAGGATGTGTAATTAGGGTAATGATGGCTAGAGACATGGATATTTTTGACCTCTAGAAAAATAGCCCTGCTTTAGCCCCACGAGTCAGCATGGTAGGAGGGTGGCAGCGGTTAAATTAGAAAATAACGCCTGGTTATCTTGATTTCAAACACACACAGGCTGACATGCAAGTGCACACTTGACGCCTCTGTCCTGTCCTGTTCCCCGGCGTGTCTCTCTGACACTAACATGCAGTGAAGGGCACGGCTCAGTAGGAGATAATGATGCTAGCTGTTCTTCTCCCTTGGCCACCTGACATCATTACTCCTTCTGCCTTCCCATGCTCTAGTCTCACCACTCTCCATTACTGCCGTGTTCGTGTGTAAATGTGTGTGTGCGCATGAGACCAATAAACTCGTTAGACTGTTTATGCGAACATGCTGTCGAATGTTTTCTGCTTGTTGTGTCTGGGTGGCTGGCTTCAGACAACATGGATCATTACATCAAATTCTGATATGGTACTGGAGTTTGGCTTGTTGTATGTCTAAATGTATGTGGCGTGCATATGCCAGTCAGGTCAAAAATAAAAAATACGCAATTTGTTCCTTGCTTGGAGTGTGTTCGAGCACTAATTTAGTCTGTACACTGCATGCCTAAAACATCTTACCTACAACTATTATCTTGTTAAATAAATATCTTCTCACATATACGTGCTTATATGATTGCAGCTACTGAAAACTTGAAAAACCAATTTTGAAAGTGGGATGAATTTTGAAACTGTATCACCAATATGCCCTAGCTCTCTAGGTGTCTGGATCCAGCCTGTCTCATTTATTAGGCATCGATGGCTTAGCTGTGGACACCTTCATGTATAAATATTTGTTATTTTGTAAAGAGCTTGAAAATGTTCGAAGTTATGATTTTGCGGATTTATTTTGTTAGATGATGATACAAAAGGTAGTGATGAAGTTCAGTTGAAGAACCAAACCAGTATATGTAGAATATGTTTTTTGCTTTTTTCATGCGAATATATAATTTTGAAATTTCAAATTTTAGGGAAAAAAAATAATTTACTAATTTTGTAACATAAATATTAATGTAAATTCAGCTAAATTTTGGTCTAAAATATAACTGTATAAATTGTTTATAACCGTCGAGAGAACAAAAAGTAACCATGTATTGGCTGCTGCCCTGTGACGCATCTCTGGCAGATGCAGTCCAGCATGTTTCACATGTTTTTCTTTTTATTCTTCATAAAACCCTGTATTAGCACGGCGGGAGGTAACAGTTCATTGTACACTGCACAGAATGTTTAGCTTTACATATTTTAAGGGTAATGTGTTAAGCTGAGTTTAGAATGTAATTAAAGTGTTTTGGAAGCATATTTGGAGGCACATTTAGGGTATACACTATAAAAATACTAACATTTCTTTGGCATTTTTTAGCAAATTTTGGGGGTCTACTGTGAATGTGTATATATATAAATTCATATAAAAATATACACACACACATCAGTACATCCCTACTGTGATCTATAACTATGGACATAAGGATCAAAACAGCTATCTTGAGATCTAAGTTTTTGTCACATCGGAGGGGGCTAGCCCTCCGTTGTGAGCTGCCTTGGGATGCGCAGGAAAGGGCAGGAAACCAGGGATCCATGCTGAAATGACTTTATTAAAGCAAAGCAAAACAGAAACCTGGCTCGGGGGCCGTGAGAAAACAAGAACGTGAACGTGAACGAGAAACAGGGCAGATACAGGTTAGAAATAAGCGCACATAAGGCGATGGACAGATAACTCGGGATAACACAAACAGGACTTAAATACTAACAGAAATCAGGAGCTAAACACAAAACCGGTGGAACTCAGGAACACGTGACAAAACTAGAACAAGCATGAATCAAAATAAAAGTCCTCAAAAACACAGAACTGAGAACAGAATCAAAAACTGAAAAGCAGCGGCCGCTAATGGCCGCTGACCGAACCGTGACAGTTTTGTCTATTTTTGTTGCATGTTTTACAGATGGCAGTATGTAATTTCATGTCAGAAACCAAAAACATGTCTGAGACAATACTTTAAATCATGTCACAGTTCGGAGATTCTATTTGGTGATTTTAAGATGCCATTGCTTGTTAAACCTTTAGGGCCGGTTTCCCAGACAGGGATTAAGCCTAGTCCTAGATTATGTAGTCCTGGGAATAGACATTTTCCATTGAAAAGGAAAGGGTAGTCCAAGACTAGGCTTAATCCCTGTCTGGGAAATCGGCCCTT
>JBBPDE010198915.1:0-16547 GCA_037974605.1 Nannopetersius ansorgii
TATAAAAAGCTCAAAAACTACCAATCTAGGACATATATCTATGATTGAAAACAATCTGAAGTGGTCGCACCACATGACATTTTCAAATTCAGTCAAATATTACTAACACAAGATTAGCCACCTAAGCAAAACAAGCCAGCTTCCCACAAAAGGTCACTACGAAATTTATGATAAAAATACATATTTGTGGAAATAACTTAAATCCATAGTTTTTTTGAGGTCATTCCACATAACATCCAAATATGGCAACTCCATTACAGCAGTTAAAAAGGTTCTTTTTTTTAAAAAACAGAGAGTTACAAACCTGCTTTCAGATTCCATAGGTCTATGACAAAATGGTGGATGATGCAACTTCCTGTCTTTGAGTAGATTCCATCATAAAAGTCGCAAAATTTTCATTTCGTGACAGGGATACAAAACACTTTGTAAATTATGCTGAACAGGGCAGAAAATGATTTGTAGTAGATTTTGACTCATTTGAAAGAAGTTTTCAGACGGTCGCACCACATGAATTTTTGACACTTTAAATGACAAAAAAATTACAAATAACTTTTTGAAAAGTTGAAGTGAGCACATATATGGGAGAGGTATTACATACAGATCATATATTTTTGTACATTTAAACCTTTTTTAACTAAAAAAAAAATACTGCCGGACAGAATATTTAGGCGTCACGTCATTCACCCATATATATAAATAATGTGAAGGGTGTACTGAATTGTCTCCTCAGCCCAGGACATGACCCTAATGTTCTTTTTGTTCGGCTGTTTTCTTTTTGGCACTCTGCCAGGAAGGCCATTTTTGGCCAGTCTCTTTCTTATGGTGGAGTCATGAACACTGACCTTAACTGAGGCAAGTGAGGCCTGAAGTTCTTGGATGTTGTTGTGGGGTCTTTTGTGGCCTCTTAGATGAGTCGTCGCTGCGCTCTTGGGGTAATTTTGGTCGGCCGGCCACTCCTGGGAAGGTTCACCACTGTTCCATGTTTTCGCCATTTGTGGATAATGGCTCTCACTGTGGTTCACTGAAGTCCCAAAGCTTTAGACATGGTTTAGTCTATCTTCAAATTTGATTTTGTCTGTAAATCCTTACATAACATTTACAAAATTCATATGATGTTTTTTCATCTCTTAAAGGGATCAAATAACTGAGCACCTTCTACTTGGCCAGTTTGCATATTTTGCTTAGACACTGCTGGTCACCACTTATTGCGGTGATCATACTACAGACCAACATGCTTTATGTCTAATCTCAGTATTAAATGTGTCTGAGAAACATGTTTGTTACCTGCAAACTTATTTGGACTTCTCCAGGTGTTAAATGTTTTCAAATATTCTTGCTTGTATATAAATGTTCAGAACAATAATAATGATATTTCATTAAATAATAAGACATTGTTTTATATCAAAACTTATGCAGCATGATTCCTACATCTCCCGGAGTTTGTGACATTGTTTCAGTTTGCGGGAGTGTTGCTATTCTGCCACTGTGCATACATGGTCACGCCCCTCACCTACTTCTCACAGATGTGTGCAGGGATTGGAGCCTTTATCACATATCACTGAAAGACTGAAAACTACTGTTGATTTCAGTACCTGTGATGAAACATAATTTATTCTGAGTGTGTGTTAAAAGCACTGCTTTATGTGCTAAAAAGAATACATTTATACAACTTTCCTGAGATTAGACTGGAGTATAAGAGCAGGAAAACACTAAAATGTGCAGGAAGTGTGGCTCGTGGATCAGGGTTGGGGACAATACATTAGTGAATGGAAGTCTGCAGAGCTGACAACCATGTGCTACTAATGGTTAGAAAGTGTTTTACTTTATAAACAAATGTTTGTACCAAAGTATCAGTTTGTATTGTGTACAGATTTGTATGCAACAATGCAAATATAGTATATACTTCAATATATAATATCATATAATTCAATATACTATAAAGCAATGTAATCTAATAATATAATATAATATGACAGTCTAGCCAAATTAAAATGCCATTGTTTTCTAAAACTCAAGCTGCTGTCCTGCCTTGTTTCTCATTGAAGATGAGCACCAAAGTATCACTTCAATTTGTACTGTGCTGCGGTTTGAAGGATTTGTGTTTCAGTCATGCTCGAGGTGAAATCATACAGCACCGCTCGCAGAGCAGATTGAATCGTATGGAGGTGCCATTGACTGAGCAGCGGGAATACATTTCATTAGGGCTGAACATTTTCCCAATGGGGAGTCAACAAATAGCATCCTGCCGCTATGAAATGGGCAAATGATGGAGACTCAGGCACAGGTTCTGAGAGGGTGCTGTCTGAAAGACGGCTGAACAACCCGGAGGATAGATGATCTGATGCAAGTCAAACTGAGCAAATACATCACATTGCTTGCATTTAATGAATCCTCTCCTCCTCCCTTTCTCCAGCACTCTCAGTGTCTGTCTCTCCTCTCCCATTTTCCATCTCCATTTAATTCCAGTCATTTTTATCTATACTGAGCTTTTCATAATAAATGTGATCATGAATCAGCTTTGGAGTGCTTGCCTGAAAGTAAGCCAAAAGCTACTCTAGAGAAGTAAACATGGTTCATGATCAGCCGTGATATCACGGCTGCTGTGTGAGATGTAATCTCAGCTAATGCATACAAAACACACACTGAAACAGCCGCTGAAGAAAACAAACTCTGCTGTTTTTACAGAGCCCACTCTGTGGCATGACTGTGTATTAACTGAAGTGAATTCATACAAATGGCCGATCTCCTAGGCATCTGCTTATAGATAACACCTACCAGGAAAAATCAATGTACCGTAGATGCTGCTAACACAATGAGCCAGTGAAGAGAAAGCTGTGAAAGTGGCACGTGAGATGGCACTGCAATTAGCAAGGTTCTCTGGACTTCAGAATCCTGTTGTTGCATACTGGACCTAGTTGTGGCTTTACAGAGACAGTGGCAGTCCATTTGACATGGAATGAAACCAAAGTGTCATCTTCCAGCAGCCTAATTTAATTCAGGTCCTCAGTTCAGACTTGGAATTGCATTTTGCAGCTACACAAATGTAATCATCTCTAATTTTCCATGTCAGCATGTCAGAAATCCAACTACCTCCCGAGATCTTTCATTTAAAGATGGAACAAAGACTATGACTGTAGACATGTCCACTGACACATAATGTGTTTATCTTAATGGAATTGAATGGTGGATGTCATTCATTCATCCATCCATCCATCCATCCATCCATCCATCCATCCATCCATCCATCCATTAATTTATTCCCCTCTCCATCTGTCCATCCATCCATCCACCCGTCCATCCGTCCATCCATCTGTCCATCCATTCATTTATTCCCCTCTCCATCCGTCCACCCATCCATCCATCCATCCATCCATCCATCCATCCATCCATCCATCCATCCGTCCATCCATCCATCCATCCGTCCATCCATCCATCCGTCCATCCATCCATCCATCCATCCATCCATCCATCCATTTATTCATTCATTCGTTCGTTCATTTGTTCATCCGTTCATTCATTCATTCCTTCATTCATTCATTCATTCAATCGCAGCTTTTACTTCCTCTCCTTTATGTTTTATATGCTGTGTTATATACTAACAGCTGATTAGTAGGCAGATAACATACTTATCATTCCTATTTCAAGGTCTAAGAGTCATGAAATTTCTTCATGTAGTCTTAATTTCATTAGCATTAGAGTGTAATCACTGAGATCCCATTTGGTCAGTAGGCTGGTAGTATTCCTCCCATAGCAGAATAAATTCTGTTTCATTTGACAGCCTCTCAGCTGAAATTGTTTTTGGATTCATGAGAAGCAAAATGCCTGACCAAGTCTGATACATTTGATTGTTTCGCTGGCTACTTTACAGTTATGTGGGTTGCTGGTTGAAAATGGTCATTTATAAGTATGAAAGGCTTGGCTTCAGCGAACTTGTTCTGAGCATTCAGCTCCCAGTTACTTTTCCGTGAAGTATTCACTGAAGAAATGAAAATGGTTTCAGTCGCCTAAACTTAATCTCTTCTCGCTCCTGCTCACAATGCATCAAAGCTCTTTCAACTTTTGTAGGCAATGACATCCGTCTAATTAAGTAGGTGGAGTGCAACAATGGGGAAAAAAGCAGAGGCAGCCCTCATCACATGCATTTATGCCAAAATATCCAAACTCTCAAATAGTTGCTCTTTTGGCAGCTGTGGACTTTTTAAGGCTTTTAAAGCTCTCATAAAAAAAATTTTGTTATGGTGATCCCAGTTCTGAGTTTTAGCCATGTTTGCAGATCTACTTCACTATGAAAAAGACTTAAGCTTTTTGAGGTGAAATATTTGCAAATTGAATATTCACCCAGAGTTGTTTGTCACTGACTGTGACAAATATTCACAATCACTGTAAATATTGTATCTATATAGTACAATAATTTAATCACTGTGAAATGATGTGCAATATATTTTTTCATATTATATTTCACCCACTTACATTTCAATATATATCTTTGTATCTGTCTTACACAGTCTTACCTATGTACTGGATAAGAAGTGAAATATTTGTAATGTCTGTATGCACTTGTCTTTTAGTGAAAAGTGAAGTGAAGGTGATCATTCGGTCATACGTGAACACACCACTGCACACAGTGTGAACGGCACGAAATTCTTCCTCTGCATTTAAACCATTCACCAAGTGAAGAAGGGGGCAGCCATGAACACGGCACCCGGGGAGCAGTGTGTGGGGACGGTACCTTGCTCAGGGTACCTCAGAGGTGCCTAGAGGTCTTGGGAATCGAACCTGGACTTTCTGATCGCAGGGCGAATGCCCTAACCACTAGGCTACCAACTGCCCCAAATATCTGCACATGGAGCCTCTGGAGAAACGCAATTTCGTTCAGCTATGCAACTGTTGTTGTACTGTTGTATGGTATGAATGACAATAAAGTTCACTTACTTACTTACTAGGGGCACAAAAAGGGTTGCTTTGAAACTGTAATATCCATGTAAGTTAATCAATGAATCATTAGTCATTGTAAATATGGCCTATCAATGTGAAGAAAAAATGTGATCTTTTTGTTTCTTTTTTGAGAACATCTCAATTGACAGACTTTCGCTCTTTGGGATTTTTTAAAAATAAAATTAAATGCCTTGACAAACTGAAGTAAAATTTATGAAGAGAATGTGTTGCTTTCTTTCATGCCTTTATCCTAAGCCAAGCCACATTTTGAGTTTCTGTAAGAGATACAGTAAGCCGTGGCTAAAATTAAGTGATATAATAATAACTATGTAGATGAATGTTGATTAACATGTTGATTAATATATGTAGAGCTTTAGGCTGTGGCATCATTTACTTATGTTTGACATTTAATTATGCTAATTTGATGGATTTTTACTAGATGAGCTCTGAATAGGCTTCCAGGATGAGCTGATGGGGTTTTAAGTTTTGTTTACAGAACGAACTGTTAATGAACCAGTTTTATGTAGATAGCTAATAACCTGGTGCAGCTGGTAGCCTAGTGGTTAGGGCGTTCGGCCTGTGATCAAGAAGCGCCCAAACTGCTAAGCACCTCTGAGGTACTCTGTGATCCTGGCTGCCCGCTGCTACACTTGGTGAATGGGTTATGCAGAGGAAGAATTTCGTGCTGTTCACTCTGTGGTGTGTTTGAGTATGATAGAATGGTCGCTTTCACTAATACATTTAACAGAATGCTCTACAGAATTAATGAGCACAAATTCCCACAGAAAGTCTTGTGGAAAGCCTTCCAAGAAGAGTGGAAGCTGTTACAGCTGCAAGGGAGGCCCAACTCTATATTAAAGTCTATATATTTGAATGGAATGCAGTTAAAGCCTCTGTTGGTCTAATGGTCCATATAGTGTAAGTCAGACTTGTAAGTGTTGAATGTTTGTTTTTTATCCATTGTTTTGAAAAACCCAGGTGAGAGTGTTGGGTTCATTAGCTAGGTTGCTAGGTACCTAACAACATGTTCACCTGTCTTGTGTTTAGTTTAAGCGCTGCTTGTTATTGAGTTGATTCTCTGCGTCGTGTGATTGGCTGTCTGCGCGTGCATGTGAGTTTAAAAGCCCAGCTGACCAGCTTTGCATGGGCACCCAACTCTAACATTGGGTTCTGGCTCGGGTTATTGTGTATTGAGAAAGACGTTATTGCTCTTGACTGCATGCTTGTCTTCACTAGAAGGGAAATAAGTCTGAGGCACAAGAAGGACTTTCCTGTTGGCAATCAGCGGACTCTCTAAGTGGCAGTGGAGAGTTTTCTATGCCGTCCAAGCAATGTAGCTGGACCCTCTGTTAACACACGCTGCTTGGTACTTGACTGTGTGCCTCTCCTTTGTGTCTACAGGAGTGAATGTGGGAGCGTCTTTGCTCCACGGAGTTTGGAGTAGTTGTACTGGCCCCTGTACAACAGAGGGTTTGGTAAAGCTTTGAGAGAGTTGACTCTGCAGCAGAGTCCCCCTTCAAATGTTTTGTTTAAGTTTCGTTCAGAGTGAAGGTCCTCTGGAACTTTGTATTGTAATTGTCTCCTGAATGTGGCCACCGGAGTGCAGGTCTTTTGGTTCCGCTGTGTATTGATGTTGCTTAAAGCGCTGCTGTGTTTGTGAAGCTGGCACGGTGCCTTGAACTTTAATTAAAACTTATTTTTACTTCTAACGCTGTCTCCTGCTGGTGTGTCCAACAGTCACCCGACACGACAGTCGTCAGTTCTTTTTTTTCAACATTATCGATAATGAGTAATTCTCTCAAAAAAGGGAAGATAGGAGATAACCTAGCTCACCTAAATGATCAAGATAACCTAAATTTAGGGTTTTTTTCAGTTTTTAAGCATAAGTATCATATGTTTGTGGTTGTATTTGTCCTTTCAATAGAACACCGATTGGACAAATCATTTAAAGAATGTCCACATAATGCTGATTTCATAAGGATACTATAACAATAGCTTCTGACTAATGTCACATGCAGTAGCTTACATGGAATATTACTACTGTAATGTAATTCTTTGTGAACAGTCTTGAACTTCACAAGATGTCCCATGTGGGAGGTAGAACTCATGCAATACTTTTTCAGTTGTCCTTGATCCTCCTGTATTGAACACAACTGTTGTCTGTTGACTGAGTCTTTGTTCACGCTGATGTCATGTAATGTGAGTTATCTGTGTAGAAGTTACAGTCCAGGCCAGAGTTAACAGTTTTAGTAAAGTTATTCCTTTTTTGGTGTCAGGCAAAAAGCAGGAAACATACACATACGCCTCCAAATATAATCTGTCAATATTTAATATTTAATTTGCTGTTCTACTCTCTTGTACGTCCTAGTATCTCATGCTTTGATCTGAAAAGCTCCACAGGTGTTTCTGTCCATTCCTCCAATGTGAGAAAATGACTCAACACTGCAGTTCTGAAAGAATTTGTTACTCAAGTTGCCATCACTGGAAAAAAGGTGCAACTTCATAGATTTTTACAAGAAATTGGGAGAAATCCCTGCAACTTTATCAGAGATGTGGACAAACTAATTTTCAGCAAACATATGTATTATATTTATATAAACACAAAATATAGGAATGGCTTGTTGGCTTTGTTTAATACTGTTTTTATTGAACCGCTCATACAGACAGTATTTAAGCCAGGAATTTTTTCTCGACATTTGCAAAATGTAGCATTTTTTTTTTCTCAAACCTTCTTACTGATGTTGAAGCTTGGTCAGTTTTTGTAGGAAAAATAGAAGAACTGATACCTGATCTTGGAGTGGCTTGTGAATTCTCTGTTGCTTAGAACAGACAGCACAGATTTTCAGCAAATCAGATAAAGAACAGTATGTGTATGTGATTATTTGGTACATAGCAAAACTTACTGTGTGATTGCAATGTGTGTGTGTTTTCTTGATGTAGACGGTGGTAGTGCTGTTACAGTGGCAAAAATCTAGATAAAGTTAAGGATGCAAATATGCAAAATGTCTGTTTAATATTTAATTGGCATGAATTAAAAGTGGCATGAAATAACACAATTTACAGTAACGCTAGCTTGTTTCATACTAGAGGCCATGCAGCACAGAAAGAAATAAATGAAAGAAATAAATGGTCTTTCTGTCATTTCTCACAACACTCAAGGCAGAAATCCTGCTGTGTCCATGAGGGTACAGAAGCTCAGCCATTAACCCTACTGATCTAAAATGTGCTCCACTTAGCTGCGCTCCTATGGGAAAAAAGAAGCCTGGTTATGATGGACATGCCTCTGCGGTCAGCATGCAACCATAGTAGTGCTGCAATGGTGTTTGCATGATAACTATGGTCTAATTTACTTGCAGTAGTGAATTTTCTGATTCACTACAAATACATCGTAAAGACATTGCCATGACAATCTTGCACAGTAGATGGATCAACAAAACAGCATCTGTTTGCTGCCAAGTCTTTTTGTCCCTGGAGTTTTCTGACAAGCATGGACATCTCTCATCAGTCTTTTCCAAATCCGAATGTCATGTCATCCTCAGTAATTATGTTCAGTTGTGTGGTGGTGATGCATTGCTGCATTTTTTATAGGTTATACCAACAGTTTTGATGATCTGCTATTTTAGCTGGCCTTATAGGAAATAGGTACACATACACTATAATGGCAAAAGTATTTACCCAGCCATCGAAATAATTAAATCCAGGTGTTCCAATCACTTCCATGACCACAGGTGCATAACTTCAAGCACCTAGGCTTGCAGACACTTCTACAAACATTTGTGAAAGAATGGGTCGCTCTCAGGAGCTCAATGAATTCCAGCATGGTACCATCCAGTCGTGAAATTTCCTCGCTACTAAATATTCCACAGTCAACTGTCAGTGGTATTGTAACAAAGTGGAAGCGATTGTGAACGACAGCCACTCAGCCATAAAGTGGTGACACGCAAACTGACGGAGCCTGGTCAGCGGATGCTGAGATATAAAGTGCGCAGATGTCGCCAACTTTTTGCAGAGTCAATCGCTATAGACCTCCAAACTTCATGTGGCCTTCAGATCAGCTTAAGAACAGCGTAGAGAACTTCATGGAATGGGTTTCCATGACTGAGCAGCTCCATCTAAGCCACACAACACCAAGTGCAATGCAAGGCATACAAGTGCAATGCAAAGCGTCGGATGCAGTGGTGTAAATCACGCCGCCACTGGACTCTAGAGCAGTGCAGGTGTGTTCTCTGGAGTGATGAATCACGCTTCTCCATCTGGCAATCTGATGGACGAATCTGGGTTTGGCGGTTGCCAGGAGAATGGAACTTGTCTGACTGCATTGTGCCCAGTGAGAAGTTTAGTGGACGGGTGTAGGTTTATTATTGTGTGGGGTTGTTTTTCAGGAGCTGGGCTTGGCCCCTTAGTTTCAGTGAAAGGAACTCCAAATGCTTCAGCATACCGAGAGATTTTGGACAGTTTCATGCTCCCAACTTTGTGGAAACAGTTTGGGGATGACCCTTCCTGTTCCAACAAGACAAGGTCCGTAAAGTCATGGATGAGCGAGTTTGGTGTGGAAGAACTTGACTGGCCCGAACAGAGTCCTGATCTCAACCCGATAGAACACCTTAGGGATGAATTAGAGCAGAGAATGTGAGCCAGGCCTTCTCAACCAACATCAGTGTCTGACCTCACAAATGTGCTTCTGGAAGAATGGTCAAAAATTCCCACAAACACACTCCAAAACCCTGTGGGGAGCTTGCTCAGAAGAGTTGAAGTTATGGATTAAGAATAGGATGTCACTTAGGTTCATATGCGTGTAAAGGCAGGTGAGCGAGTACTTTTAGCAACATAGTGTACATTTAGTCCACTGTTGACTGATTATATGTTAACTAAATCCCATAGTCATATACCTGATGGCACAAAATATAAATATAAGTAGCCAAAGGGCAACTTGTATTATAGAATTGGCTGGGACTTCCACAAAATACTTAATTCATCTCTTTCTGGCAAGAACACCCCTTTCGGGACATTAAATTAGAGTAGCTGGCCGTTACAGCTTACATTGTTCGGTTGGGAGGCACCACATCTTCAACATGCCCCAGGACTCAATTTGCCCATTGTACACTGATCTCTGAGAGCGCGCCATCTTTATAGTGATACAGAATGCAAAAAGAGCACTTATATAAGAAATTTTTTATTTATGGCCTGCAGCTAGCATCTAAAGACCCTTGACCTCCATAACTGGATTAAAATAAAATGAGCATCCTTTCACTCTGAACTGTGAGGCCTAGCAGACGTCTTTACCATAGTTTAGATGCTATGATAAGCCCTTTGCTAATTAACAAATAAACAAATAAGTGATTAGCTATTCCATGATATCGTTCCAAAATATGTATTGTAGGGGGGCTGACACTGGCGCAACATGCTCTTTTCCCTTTTAAGTCGCTTGCATTAATAGCATTGAGAGTTTAAACGTTTATTTTAAACAAAGGCCCTCAACAAAGGGGCCCTTAACAAAGACATCATGTCCAGGTGCATCACATTTAAATATACTGGTCAGTCATAACATTAAATCCTGCTCGTGCTGCCAAAACTGCTCTAACTTATGAAGGCGTGAATGTGAGCTGTGGTCTCAGACATCAAGATTTAGCAACTTTAAATCTTGTAAGTTGTTAGTTAGATTGGGCCTCCATGAATTGGATTAGTTTGTCTAAATCTAAATCAGCATTTATGTAAGGGTGAGCAATCACACCTCCTGGTGAGTTACTGGATATTCTGATGAATCAAGTTCTTCATGTAATCCAACAAAAGTTTACATTTTAACTATTGGTGAATCAGTGTAAGAATGGGCGTAGCTAATTTGATGTAGCCAAAATTAGGTGATACATTTTAAAATATTGGTTTTGTGACATCACAAAAACTATGATTTCAAAATGGGCTGTCTTTGTAGTTTGTTTTGTCCCATTTAAAACACTATTTGGAGACATTTACCCTTTTAGATTCCAGAAACGTGGAGGTATATTACATAAATATATATAGACAATACATAATTGGTCATTAAAAGATATAATTTCTTTCTATCATTGACCACTTATTAATGAATGTCTCTCAAATGCATTGTCACAGACTTGTCAGACACTTTAAACACCTTCCTAGACCTGTAGGTGACTATAGTGATTCAGGTCAGCAGTAGTCTTTGTATAAACCTGACTGCAGAGTTCTGCTGTGCTGAAAATGCATAAGCTGGCCACTCCAGCATCTCTTCTTCAATCTTGGACCTGTCACATCTAATTTCATAAAACACATACTGTCAGCCAGTGTGCCTCTCAGAACAAGTCATTGCATTATGCATTACAGCTTTCAATACTAATTAATTATTTGGGTGCTGAAGCCACTTGTGTTCAGTAATCCCCTTATGTGAGAGGATCTGACAGATGTCCGCTACCTAGCACTCCAAACATTGCGGGTTTATGGGGGATTATTAAAGCGCTGTTTAAACTTGTGATGAATGACTGATTGAAAGGGCAGGGTATGTGGAGCATAACACGAACCGCCTATTCCATGTTTTGCTTTTTCACGCATCTGATACCGAGCGTTCTTCTAACAGTATACATTATTTCAGTACATATTCAAGGCTCGGACCTCTGTTTAACTACTGCTGTTGTTAAGGAAAGTGAGCAGTTTCAACAGAATGATTACAAAGTGCCCTTTTTTAATTCTTTGTGTTATTCACATATTCTCTCTTACAATAAAAAAAATGTAAATTAAGTAAAAAATACAGGGGTTTCTACCTTCAAAGCAGATCTAAAAGAAATCCACACAACACTCTGTTGGCAATAATGACTTGTCCCGATGTCATTGGAGCTTGTTTCAATTAAAAGAAAAAGAAAAAGAAAAAACATTGCAATTCATGCATCTTTCTGAATTGAGCAACCAAAGGGAGAATTCTTTGACTGTGGAAAAATGAAACTGATATGCAAGGCCCCCACAGTACTTTGTCTGAACCATGTCAGACTACTTTCTCTCTGGTGGCCTGGCCATTTCTGCCTGGTGGAGCTTTACCTTGCTGGAAGACCCTAAACCGAGTTTATTTTTCCTCATATTTGCCCACAGATTGATAAATCAGGTGCCATTAGCGCCCCCCAGACTGCGAGTTGTTTTTAAATCTCCACAAAGTACTGAGAAGAAGCTCATTGATTAGTAGAGATTATTTCACTCTCCCCTGTTGATGCTGATGAAATATGCGATGAGTTTAGGATTTGGTTGTTGTCTTTATTCAGTTTCAGTTTTAAAGCCAAAGCTTATTCATGTGCAGTTATATTTAAGGGACACTGGACACTGTGGACCTCTGTTGAGGCAAACCTAAAAACGACTGGCAAGGCTGATTGTGCAGCACTAACAAAGTACAACTGGAACAGAATTTAATAGGAGCTTTGTGGTGCTGATCAAAAGAATTTGACAGGTTCAGACAAAGACTACTATCTCATATTTAATACAGGGTTCTCTGCCTTTAAAGCACATCGACATGGCCCTCTTTTGGTAATAATGACTTGCCCCAGTGTCACTGACGCTTGTTTCAGTTGAAATAAAAAGAAAAGGGAAAATACTAGGTAATTAATATATCTTTCTGAATTCAGCAGCCCAAGCTGAAAGGGTTTGACTGCTAAATTGTGAAGAAGTCTGCTTCATTAGGTTGACGGATTCCTAAAAAAAAGAATTGCAGTGCCAACGGCTTTAAAAAAGTTAACTAAAGATGTTCTGAGATTATCACGAACTCTGGAGAGACCTTCTTCTCCAGTAGGCATCATTATTAAAATATTGTGAAATATTAAAAATACATTGTGCTACCTTCTGTCTGTTTCTGCTATCTTTAGGGAGTTTTGGTGTTAAAAAACTATTGGAACTTCACCTCTCAGAAACTGTGTTCTCAGTCTGACACATAAACCTCTGGACGTCATTTGAATGATGTCAGAGAGTGCTGACAATCTAACTTGCCATCATGATACACCTTTGTGAGCAAGATATTTTTCATAAAAAATGTCTACTGGTAGGATACTAGTCACATATTCCATCCACATGTTTTTATAAATTCCTTGATTTTCACTTCAATTAATTATTATACTGAATATATATTTATCTATAGTACATTTTTTTCTGTTTGTTTTGTTAATCACTGTTGTTATGCCAGTGTCACGGCTCCGCCAGATGCCGGTAGGGGCCACTGTTTTGTGTTAGTTTTTGGGACTTTTGTTTTGACATTCATGTCTGTTTTATGTCACGTGTCGCGGATTCACCTGCTTTGTGTTTGTGCACTGATTATGTCTTGTATTTAAGTTCTGTCTGTGTGTACCACAGACATCGGTCCATCGCCTCACTTTATAGTCATGTCTGTAGCGGCCCTTGAGCCAGGTTTTGTTTTCTGTTCACGTTCACGTTTAAATAAAGAGCCTGAGTTAATGGATGCCTGCCTGCCTGCCTGTTTCCCCCGAGGTAAATCACGGAAGCAGGATCCCCCGTCTTCCGTGACAGCCAGGGTGGGCGTGTCTGTAGAAGTATACATGTTGTTTATTGTGAAGATGTTTTTTAGATATTGCATTATTACATTGTCTTTCACATATCACTTCTTGGGGATTTGGATAAAAGAGGTTTTAATTTTGCAATGTACCAGTGCAACCTCCTCATCTTGAATTTTTTCATAAAATAGGCGTTTTTTCAACTAAACAGCGCTGAAGAAACATTGTAAGCATATTCATTTAAAACAAATAAAACCACCTCTGACGGTGGCGACACTAATCTGACGGTGGTGACACCATTACATAAATTGTACAAGTACAAAAGAGGTTAATGAAACATCACAGGTCCTATTGTTATTTATAGTGATATACAATTACATTCTAGCCCCTGTCGAGGACCATTTAGAGGTTTTTGTCACCACTGTCAGACCAAAAACCTGATGGTGGTGATAAAAACCTACTCTTTCATATGATATGCATGAGTTACATTAGCATTAGCCATTTTGTTTCCCCTCTTTTGCTAGCTGCTTTAGACCTCTTCTTAAAAAGTATACATTTAGGTCATAATCTAATCTATTTTTTTAAACAAAAGTGATGATGTTATGGTTGTGGCAATAGCAGTGTCCAACAATATGAACAAGTTTAAGAGAAAATAGCAAACTTACAGGAGCTTGAGTGATCTTACAGGCTGCAGTAAAGCTGAAAGTTTGAAAATGGGGTCCTCGGGAATGTAGTTGACCTTGTATTTGCATGATTTTATTGCTTTTTATAAATATCTGATGGTGATGATGAATATGTGGGACATGTTTTGAGTATCCTCAAAGTAACAGTACATTTTTCATTTCCATGAATGAGCACTTTTCTTAGTGGGACATGTTTTTGCCGAAGTTTCTAGACTCTGTGCTATATATCGTCTTCCTTTATGTGATAGGACTATTTGTATAATGATTTTGTTCATTCGCTTTTGTTCATGGAGTATTGTTATTTTCCATGGGTAGAATTTCATCATCCATGACCTTTTGCATCACCTGTGTTGGAAGTAGTAATTCTCAATGACCTTTAAGTCCATCATAAGCAGATTACCACACACCTCCTCAGATAATCTGATTAAATCATTGTGTTCAACTCCAAATGATTGTGTCTAAGTGCAGTTATGATCGTTTCCAGTAGGCTTCGTTTCTAGCAGTGTGTTTTATGCCAGTGTATTACATACCACTTTGACTCTTAAAGGACATTAATATGAAAATTTACATTATATTGTATAACAGTGAAATATCAGTAGAATGTTAAAGTGCTATTCTAGCTCCCAGTATTTACTTCTAAAATACCTGAACCAAACATTTCTTTGTTTTGTGTGGACCCTGTGGACATACAGTCTTTTAATGATAGGAAGTCTTTAATACAGATATTTTGTAATACATTAGATGCAATATTATCTATACCAGTATACCATGTTTGTGGTCATTGTGATACTGATTATCAGTTTTACATTTTTTGTCATACATTTGATAGATACTGATTTTTTTTTACCATTATTATTTTTTTCAATGAAAAATGTTTCTATAATGCCTGCAAAATAGCGCTGTCATTGCTTCCAAATGGTTTGTTTCTAATTTTTTATTGTTTTGTACGTTTTATCGTGGTATGCTCCATATGCTCCATATTTTATATGTAGTATTTCATGTTTCTTTGAATTTTAAGTTAGTAATAGTTTTCTTTCTGTAGACGTCTACCCGATTCCATCACATCTATCCCTTATTTAAAGTTTCTTTTGGTGTAAATAAAATACAAGCTATATAATGGCCCATTATAGTGACACATGAACACACCACATCACAGCAGACAGTGTGAAATTCTTTCTCTGCATTTAGCTTATTCCCTCGAGGGAAGCAGCCAGGTGCCTGGGGAGCAGTGTGAGTGGACAGCACCTTGCTCAAGGGTAACTCAGTGGTGCCACCGGGAGTCCTGTGATTCAAACCCACAACCTTCTAATCACAAGGGCAGCTCCCGAACCACCAGACCACCAGCTGCCCCGAGACGTTTAGCATTGAGTACCAGCGCTCAGGAATCTTGTGGTCATTAGCCTTATTAATGCTAGCTTAAATACTAATACTAAAAAATCTGATACTGTGATACTTTTTGGAAAATATGAGGATAGTGAATTTGATCAGTTCCGTCTGCCACTTATTAAACGTATATTGCAATTTTAGAGCTGTGATGATGGTCCTGAAATCATAGACCAGAACAAATGTCCGAGCCAATGAACCATTACTGGCAGGTTGGAAGAAAGAGGATGGTGTTTCTAAGAAGGGATTCTTTTTGTGAAGTTACAGTTTTAAGGCTTTCATAACATCACCTTCTCCCATATTTCCTGTTCACATCCTTGAAGAAGCCAGGCTATAATTTAATGAACTCCAGAGAAGAAAAAACAAGTTTTAATCCTATTACCTGAAGGATTAAGAGCTTGATTCAGGCTTAGCTGTTGCTTGAGCAACCACCGAATCTATTAAAAGAACTCCAGAGAGGATGTCTTAATCTCTCTGTCTTTAAGATCATGCAGAGCTGATCACATACTTTTTTATTTTTAATGAACTGTAAAATTTCTTCAGTCTGATCCACTGATTATTAATGACTTCCCTTAGATGTATATCTTGATGTGGGCTTAAGATCTAAATTGGTGTTATCCTTTATAGTCAGTCATAGCAATGGGCCATAATTTACTAGAATGGCAAATAAAAGTATGTGATGGCCTTGTAGCTCGGATTTTAGAAGTCTAATTATTTATGTAATTAAAGATGAGCGCAGTACTGGGGCATTCCGATTAAAGGCGCAGTACTCTCTGTGTTGTAAACATCTGTTCAAAACTGAAAGTTGAGAATGAAAGACGTTTTGTTTGAAGAACAGTGTATTATTGCGTTCTCTCTCACTCTCGCCATGGTATTCAAGTTCTAGCATTGTTGGTGTTCAGTGCAAGGGTCATTCCGTGAAATCGGTACATTTTGCGTCCCAGAGAAATAATCTGTCAGAAAATCACTATAATACTAGATACATGCATAATTTGAAAACATAACATTAGCATGTCTTCTATCATCAATACTACCTCAAAATTAAGTAAATTAA
>JBBPDE010198955.1:0-16536 GCA_037974605.1 Nannopetersius ansorgii
AATATATCTCTCACTCTAAATGTGAAACTCCACAGTTAGATGGGGCTCGGTGACCCCTTTCCAACGACCCCTCAAAACCGTTACTAGCTGAAAACCGCTCACCTCGGGCAAAAGTAATGGGACACCGGGGCGAGGTGAACGGTTTTCAGGTCGTTGGAAAGAGTGCAAGATATAAATAAATAATTCCATGAAATGAACATTGTTCACGAGTTTTAACTCACGAGTCACAGCACCAAGTCCGAGTCAAGTCTCGAGTCTTTGTTTGTGTGACTTAAGTGCAACTCTGGTCCATTCATTCAGTAGATAATTTATGAGGTCAGACACTGATGGAGAGAATGCCTGGCTCACAGTCTCCATTCCAGTTCATCCCAATGGTGCTGGATGGGGTTGAGGTCAGGGCTCTGTGTGGACAGTCAAGTTCTTCCACACTGAATAGAAAAGGTTCTTCTCCAAATTGTGTCCAGAAAGTTGGAAGCATGGTGTTCTTCAAAAGGTCTTGGTCTGCTGACCAAGTATAATTAAGAAGTGTGTCCCACTACTTTTGTCCATATTGTGTACAGAGTGAAATGTTAGTCATATCTTTCTACAAAGCAAAGAAAGAACTGGCTGTGTTCTGTTTGGACGCTGGTTCAGTGCACTGAGAGGATAACAGAATAAGTGATTTCTAATTACAGTTTCTTCTAATATAATGTAAAATGACACAGAGGTCTCCAACCTAAGCCAAGCCTGATGGGGCCTGAGAAAATAATGGGTTGCGGGCCGAGTTCCAGGCAGTTTTTCACAAGGGGCTCAGGTGGGACTCAGGTTTGTTTTCTAATGAGTAGTGAATTTTGCATGGTTCTCTCTCTCTCTCTCTCTCTCTCTCTCTCTCTCTCTCTCTCTCTCTCTCTCTCTCTCTCTCTCTCTCTCTCTCATACACATACAGACACACACACACTTGTGCTCTCACACTTTCTCTCTTTCTTGTAATGTCAGCTGTGGAATAACCTCGGAGGCTGACAGTTGCAACAGTAGTTCTCTGTCAGCTATGATCCACAGGCAGTTCAACACAAATGTACTGTGATAAAGTGAGAGTAATAAAGATGTGGAACACACTTGTTTATTACACTGGTATTTTTAGGCACCTGACTAAAACATTTAGCATCTTGGTAAAATTGTAAAACTGAGGCTGTGATAAGCCATCTCTGTTAATATGTTTTCTAATACAATATTATAATACAGCATATAATGATACAGCGCCCTCACAGAGTCCACTAGACAGCTCCAGCTCATTCAAAATGCTGCTGCTAGAGTTCTAACCAAAGGAGAGCACATCACTCCAGTTCTCAGGTTCTTGCACTGATCCCAGTTCAGTTCAGAGCTGATTTCAGAGCATTGCTCATCGTGTATAAGTTATTCAGTGGTTTGGACCCTATATCTCTGATATGTTTGATGTTTATAGTCCTGGTGTTTATCCACTATGCTTTCCAACCAACTGCCCAGCAATATCAGATCGGCACTGACTGTAGCTTTAAAAAGCTGCTAAAACGCTCTATTCTCTTCTGCTTTCTTTTAAATATCGGTTCTTCCATTGCACTTTCAATCTTCTTATGTTTATTTTCTATACAGTCTTTTATTTCTTCTATTTTTTTATTTTTATTCAGTTTTTTTTTCCTGCAATGCACCTCAATGTAAATGTGCTAAATAAATAAACTTGATTTGACAATGCCATTGAACAGCTCAACACGTGTGGAAGAGAATTCTAATTGCTAATTCCGTCTCCTCGACTAACAGATGCATGCTGGCTAGCGAGAAATGACCATCCTACTCACCCACAGAGAGCAGAGACCGCAAAGCCAACTGCGCTCTCTCGGACTCTCGGCACAGATGGCCCCAGGTGGCACCCGTGGGGGCTGAACTATAATAAAACTCTTGATGCTCTCGTTTTAGCAGTCAGTTCAGATTCGTCTACAGTTCATCATCATTAATTCATTCGGATAGGTTCAGATGATCCTAATTATTATTTTACAGCATGTCTCCAAAATACAAGGACACACACACAGTAGTGTGCAAAAGTCCTAGGCCCTTATGCAAATAGTATAAAGCAATTTTTCTGATTCTGTGATAGTTTATGGGTATTTCTGCCCTTGACATGAGAATAAATGCAAACAAACAAGAAAGCAGTAAGCAGTTTTGTTTCCAAAAAGTAGTTGATACTGTATGAGCTGGTGAGGAGAACACAGGTTCGGTTCCAGGTGCCTCCTTGATTCCTCCAGCTGTTGTTTGGATGGTGAAACTCCATCAGCAGCTCATGATTTAATTTAATGAAGGACTGATCGAGTCAAACCAGGTTTCTGATGGAAATTACAGTAAAACAGTAAATTACAGTAACAACTCTCTGTCTGTCTGTCTCTCTCTCTCTGTCTTTCTCTCTCTCTTTCTCACTCATTCACTCACTCACTCCCACCCCTATCTGTTTCTCAAAACTGGACTTCCACAAGTAACACGCTGATATACTGATCACTATTCGCTATATAAAGTCTTTGCATTTATTCTTTTTAGTTTTATTGAGTATATTTCATTTTTTTCAGATTATTTTTTCATAAAATTGATAAATATATATTGATAAAAAACACTCACTGCTCATAAATTTTTAATATTAATTATTGATTTTTAATATTAATAAATTTTTTATATTATTATTGCCAGTGTGTCAGACTTCTGTGCAGTATTTTGTATCCAAACATACATATATAGATATAAATATATATTTAACTGTGAACCTGTGAACTGTGCTGTAAAGTTTTGAGCTGTTTGTGTGGGCTACATTTCTAGGAATTGTGTGAAAGTGTGTTCTTTATAGTCGCTCGTTCCATGTATCCTTGTATGTTAGATGTACACATCCTGAGTATTTGTGCATGCTGGCTGTCACGTACCACGCTGGCGAAGCGAAGCCCTCGAACGCTCACTGTTCTTGGCAGAGAAGTGCCTCTGATTAACAGGTTTAAGGATCTCTCTCAGCCGTATGATGTTGATGAGTATTTTGATAGTCACGCGTCCAGCATGGAGCCATTAAAATTCCATAACCTCTTTCTTTCCAGAACTGCTTCTTAAATGTCAGACTTCTTCACAAGTGTTCCTCGCGAAAACGTGCCTCTCAGAATTACAGTCTGAGCTTCGGCCAGCCTCTCAAACCATGAGAGATTAAAGGAGGACATATAAATCCCTCCCTAGTCAGAATATTAACCGCTGACATGCTACAGATGATCTTCAGACAGGCAGATGATTTTGTTACGGTTCTCCCGTTCTCCATGAAATTCAATCATGTTCTGCTGACATTTTCAGTTCTTTCCAGTCCAGCAGAGAAAGTCCAGAGACAGGGAAAGAAAAGCAGTTGTGGTGGGCAGGCAGATTGCAGAGAAACAGGGAGGGATGAGGGGGTTGGAAAGATAGCATCTCTAGAAGCTTCATCTCCGTGGCTTTGCATGGCTTCATCACTGGCAGAACCATGTCAGTTCGGCACTCGCCGGCCTTCTGACTGTAAATTTACACTGCAGTAAAGAAACACAGCAGAATTCCACTCCTTAAATACAGTAGGTTTTTACAAAAGAGCATTATGGGAGACAGCCGTCTTGCATAGTATTGTATCGTATCAAAATCAAAACATTATAACGATCCAGGAAGAAAATTGCTTATGTGACGACTGCAAAGAGACGAGAACAGTCTAAATAAACCCAATAAAACCTCTGCAGGACAACTCAATGTGAAATGCACTATACTATACTATAATCACAAATGCTGGGTACAAATACTATAGGTAAGTAACTTACCTGGTGGTTAGGAGTATGTTATTGCACTAATAGAGATCAGTAATAATGTCAAGTAGAGATACTCACTATTGCATATAATGAAATGATTTAGCAGAAAACCAGAAACCTGCACATGGTAAGACTATGGCATGTAATTTTGCACATAATGGTATACAGTAACCCCCTACTTTCACACGAATCAGCAGTCGTGGTTTCAGTCCATTATAGATTTTCAAACCTCCCGCCTCTGAGTACAGCTGACTGGGACGTCCGGGCCTCGTGTGCTACGCACCGGTTACCAAGGCAACCAGACACCTGAACGGACTGAAGCTCCGCTGCTCAGCGCTGCCCCAAACATAAACAACCAGCACAAGAATAAGGGGAGGCGCATGAGACGAGAGGTTTCAAAGTAGCCAATCTGAGAACGTTATTTATTTCTCCTTGCTGCTGATTGGCTGCTGCCTGTGACATACCAGAATTTCCCCCGCGGAGCATCTCAGATGCCTTTTATAAAGAGACACTTTTGATATGGATGTGAGCATCATACAGCCTCACACCCACATGATCCATCAGACAAAATCAGCTATGCTCTACAAAAAGCTGGGCTTTCCATCCACTTTATTAGAAACCTCAAGCTTTCACTCAGTGGTCAAGGTCAACTGCAGGCCTGCAATAATAGACTGCAGCCCATCTGCTGTTCTGTACAATGTGTCAGCCACCCTGGATCCTGCCTCATTCGTCAGCTTCTGACCACAGCAGTGCTTTATCATTGCTAGATTGAGAAAATATCCAGCCACAAGCAGTTCTGTGGCCAGAAACTGACCAATAACTCAGCACAAATCAAATATTTCATAGAAAAAGCACGATAACTAGCTAAAACTGTCCATCACATGGTCGTTCAGGACCCTTACTTGGTATGGACTTTCTGTGTATCAGCCACCCACACACAGACGCTCTCCTGTGCTAAATTTCTTTTCTCCTCGTGAGGAGTTTGAGCAGTCATTAGCGGACGTAGAGCACTGTAGCAGCGCCCCAACAGAAGCATCTGGATCATCACTCCTACTAATCAACCGTCGCTCCATTGCTGAATTCCTGCCACACAGTAGATTAGTCAGCCTGCCAGCTCCTTCTCAGCAGAGTTAGCTCCAGACTTTCCACCGTTCTCTCGCAGGGGGCAAAGTTTTCAAAGTGACTTTTAGAGCCGGCTGAATTCTAATGCATACAGGTGGGCCAGGCTGCTGGCTAGGCTATGAATTAACATTAAGGACACATACATACATACATACCGCCATACAGATTAATGGCAAAAAAGTTGGCCCAGTACTCCATGTATGTCTATCTCTGCTTCTGCGTCAAATTCTGCTCACTTGCCATTTTATATAGAAACACCTACCATTCACTGGCCTCTTAAATAGAAAAGGCCACCTTGTACCTCCAATTCACTGGCCTCTTTATTCAAAACACCTACAGTTTGTCGGCTACCTTTTCAACCCTGTTCATTTTCCACAGGGCTTCTGTTGCCCAGATATTATTTGAGTGGTAGACCATTCTGAACACAACAGTGACACTGATGGTTCAGATGTGTGTGTGTGTGTGTGTGTGTGTGTGTGTGTGTGTGTGTGTGTGTGTCAGGCACAGCAGTTTGAACGCACCTCAGTGTCACTTCTAGGCTGAGAGTGGCCCATCACCCCAAAAATATCTGGCCAGGAGCCACATGGGTTTCCAATAAAGTGGACAGTAAAGGTTTATTGATGTCATGTACTATTTATGAGAACTGCGAGTACAGCTGGGGTTTCTAGTAAAGTGCCTAGTTAGTACTGAGAAACAAATATGCTTTTCAAGAGAAATTGAGATACAGAGAGAGAGAGAGAGAGAGAGAGAGAGAGAGAGAGAGAGAAGCGTCTGCCTTATTGCTCAATGAGAGTGTCTCGATTGATTAAATTAAAGCACACTCAAGCGTCCTCAAAGGAAATTTCCCGTTTGTGCTAACTGCATAAGAGGAAAGGGCTGGCCTTTACTAATCACACACACACACAAGTACCCCCCCCCCACCCGCCAACACACCCACCACGACCATATGCAGCACACTGGAGTTAGTCTCACATGAGTGGGCTGCCACAGCTTAGCTGGTGTGTGCTGAAAGTGAAGCCCACCGCATCGCAAATCTCAGTCTGCAATCCTCTTCATTGGTTGCCATGACTCTTCTTCCTCATTGACAAGCATTAGTGAGACGGCGGGGCGAGAGAGAGAGAGAGAGAGAGAGAGAGAGAGAGAGAGAGAGAGAGAGAGAGGTTGTTGATAAGAGGCCAAAGAAATTAATTACCTGCTTTTTATATCTTTCCTCATTATGCTGATCAGACAGGACTGTGATTAAGGGCAAGTCACCCTGGGCACATACTCTCTCTCACACACACATACTCACACACACACACGACTGTAACTACAGTCTGGTGTGTGCTGTAATTACAGTGTGTGTAGGCGTGTGAACTTGATGAGGGCACGCAGGGCGAAGGTTACAGACGTGTGTAAAAGAAACGGCTAAACTCAAAATATCAAAGGCTTCGATGTGCCTTATGCTCACAGCTGTTAATGTAATAAATCCATTGATTAAACACGGTACACGGTTAATTATGCGGAACACGTCGCAGCAGACAATCAGCTGTCAGTGCTCTTTTGTTGTTTGTTTGAAAACACAGCTTGTCACGGGAAGGGGAGGCTAGTCCCCCTCCTCCGTCAGCTTCCTCTGCGTTCTGACGAGAATGGAGACCAAGGTTCCATGCTGTTGATACTTTATTCAGAAAAGGCAACAAAAACCTGGCTCAGTGGCCGTTACTAGAACATGAACGTAGAGAGGTGCTCTAAGACGTGTGATGGACTGACAGGCGAGTGAACACAAACCAGAACATAAATACCGCCAGTCCTTAAGGCCCTAAACACAAACAGATGCAAACTCAATCATGTGGCACAAAACAGAATGACAGACATGTGACAACAGACCTAAACAGAACAAGAATTTCAAAATAAAAGTCTCAAAAATACAGAACAGAAACATGACCAAAAAAACAGAAAAGCGTCACACAGCTGATGGTTTTCAGTTCCCTCGTATACAAACTCGTGCGGTCGCTTGCTGGAGTGTGGTTCGGTGTAGGTGTCCACAAAACTCTATATTTATCTCTGATATCAGCATTTAGAGAATGGAGCTCATTTGTTGGTGCATAGTTTATATTAGTTGTTACCCTGAACTTCATCAGTGGTTAGTTCCTGACTACAGAGCACTTGACTGAGGCTTGATGTGGAAAAACCCCAGCTGTGCTGAATACACTCACTCTACCAGGCCTCTACTATGTCAGTGTTAATGCGGTCTTAATGAAATCTGCTCAACAGCAGTCCAGTGCTCAAAAACAAACCATTCATGGATATGGTGGGACGTTTTCACAAAGCGCTGTATGGTCCAATAACATTTGCTCATTTATTCATCGCCTATTTAAATGTTTTACACCGTTTTTTACCTTAATTTATGGCGTATATGTCTCTTATTACTGATGTTTTAAACTAAAACGTTAACTAAAACTAAAACCAAACTAAAAGAGTTTTAGTTTAAACTTAACTGAAGTGAACCAAACAAAACCAGTAAACCTCAGTGGCTGCCAATGTCTTTGGACTGTGGGAGAAACCCGGAGAGCCCGGAGGAAACCCACACCACCACCAGGAGAACATGCAAACGCCACACACACAAACACACACACACACAGGACTCGAACTCCCAACCCTGGAGGTGTGAGGCAACAGCACTACCCACTGCATCTACAATTTGTCTGACTTGCACAGACTGTGGAAGAAAACCTTGAGCAAACTCCTGTAGGCATGAGAAAAGCTTGCAAACTTCATGAAAATTCACTGTGGTTTCCTATGGTTTTTATGCAGTAACCATAGTTTTACTATGGTACCCCGGTACATTTACATTTATGGCATTTATCAGACGCTTTTATCCAAAGCGACTTCCAATCCCTACCTACAGGGGGCAGTCTCTCCCTGGAGCAACTTGGGGTTAAATGTCTTGCTCAGGGACCCAGTGGTGGTGCTGAAGGTAGGATTTGAACCCATGACCTCTTGGTCTGGAGGCAAGGATACCCAGCTCAGTGGGTATCCTACCCACTGAACTACCGCCACCCCCCCTGCTACCCATTGTTTTACTATGGTTTATCCATAGCACTTCATGGTCGCTACTACTATGGTACTACCATAGTTTACATATAACACTTCATAGTTACCCAAAAAACATGAAAACCGTGGTTATTTAATCTTAGTAAACCATGGTTAATTTTCGTACATGGAAAGGACCCTTGACGGCCCCAGCCAAGAATCAAAGCCAGAACCTTTTGGCTGTAATGCTACCCACTGCTCCACATTGCTGCCAACTGGTTGGTCAAACAGGAAAAAGTTTGGTTAAACATCGTTTTTTTTTAAATTGTAAATAAATACACATAAAAAAAAAACGTATTACTTTTTATGCTTATTGGGGTTTTTTATTGGTTCAGTTTATCATATTTAGTAAAAATAAACTAGGAAAATATAGGCTCTAATGACGGGTTTTACATGTAAAAAGAAACAATTTTAATCAGTACAGGACCTTTACATTATTTGGAGTGAAAAGAACTGCTTCAAAGAAACCTGATTCAATCTAGCCTTTTAAGAGAATACTATTGGGAAGGAAGTGCAAAGTAGGTGTTTCCAATAAAGCGGCCCCTACAAGGCTTTGTTAACACAAACGTGAAGCAGAGTATTTTGATATGATGTGTGCTTTATGCGCCGGTATAGTTCTGTAGTACAAATTGAGGATCCGTGCTGTTCCAGTGGGTCACGGCTGCAGTGTTTCAGTGCATTTGAATTATATATCCCCACATGGGTCAGCCACGAATGAGCCATGAATATTAACTCATGATAAGTCATAAATCCACTGGACACACTTTATTGCAGCGCAATTACTTGGATATTTAACTAATTGATTAAAAGCAGCATGTTGCTTTCATTTCAGTCCACCATTCCATACAGTCTATGCTGGACTCTCAAATCCTTAAAATAATGAATTGTGATTAAGTGCATTACGTTGTGTAATGAATCATGTCTAATAACATTTGATTAACAAATTTAACCTTAAGCAACAATAAAAAAATAAATAAACCATCTTGCTCATATATCTGGTTTCGAGGGGAACTAGAGCTTCCCACTTTGCTGTTGCTTGTGTTAGTCTGCTGCTCATTGATGGATTTATAGTTCTCCCAAAGGCCCTGTCCTGCAGAAGGCGTCCACTGTATTACGTCTAGTTTATATATATATTAGTGGTTGGCCGTTATCAGCCTTAACGTGCTGCGTTAACGTGAGACTCTTATCGGACGATAAAAAAATATCGCCGCTAATCTATTCACAATGTTGGGTTGGGAGCCGAGTCAAATAACCACTCGCATTTTCCGATTTTTTTTCCAAAACCAAAACGACAAAATGGATAATGCTCGTTTTTCCGATTTCCCAATTTGTGCTCAAATCAAAAATGGAAAAAAAAAGATAACGAACGCTCATGTTCCATTTTGGTTTCATTGAGTTTCACACACTGAAAGACTGCATTTCCCAGCCTCCCTAGAGGCTCAGTTACCCGGAATGCAAACTTTGTTAAGGCAACAGGCTCATTCTGTAACACTTTAGGAATCGATAATAGCATCGACGTCAATAATTTCTTATCGATTCCCATCCCTTCGGCAGAATTCAAATGAGCCATTTTAATCTAGATTAATCTAGATCTAGTTTAATTCCAAGATTATTCCCAAGATTACAGTGAGATTAATCTAGATAAAAAATGAATCTATGCCCACCACTAATATACATATATATGTTTAAGGATGGCTGAACATGTTGCCACATTAATGGGTTCTCTCTTCTCATATATTACAGAGGAGATTCATCCACAAAAATCTACTTTTATTGATATTTTGTCTGATAGTTTTGTCTACAAATCTATTAATACTCGGTCCCTGATCAACCGATCAAAAATCTGAATTCACTCACACTATTCTGGATATTAATAAATGTTTTGATATTGGAATTTTGCAAAAAAATCGATACAGGCTCTGACAAGTATATGACAAAATAATATAACTTAAGAAGAACAATAGTTTGATTGTTTCCACAATCTACACATTCTGGCTTTATTTTATATCCACAGTAAGACTGCAAGCTGTAGGCCAGCGTGGTTTAAACTGCATCAAAACTCAGGAGGTCACGGCTTTACAGGCAGGGATGTTATGAAGTGTTCTGCTGCATATGAGAGTGTGTTTAGGAGAGAGAGTTTGTTTTATGTATTCAGCTCCGTCCTCGTTTCTAACCCAATTTGATTATTTATTACTTTCACATTTATTTATGGACTGAGGTCATCTAGGGAGAGGACAGCAAGCTGGACGCTTAGCCGTGGAAATACATATATAGAAATACAGGGCAGACACACACACACACACACACACACACACACACACACACACTTGTTTTCACACATTATCAATCATACATTCCATATACACTGATGAGCGACTTCATTAAGGACATCTACCTTCGATCCATATTCACTGTCCATTTTATCAGCTCCACTAACCCTACAGGTGCACTTTATAGATCAGACACACTGTTTCTTTGCATCATTTGTTAGCCCCCTTTACTCATCCATTAATAGTCAGGAGCCCCCCAGGACGAGCAGTGAGCAGGTATTACTTGGCTGGTGTCTCATTCTCGGCCCAGCAGTGGCACTGACATTGCAATGGAATATTAATGTGTATGTGTGTGTGTGTGTATGTGAACACACCTCTTGTGCCCTGTGGCTGGGGGCACTGTCATCCTTGCAGAGCTCGCGATAGACTTGTTTTATCATAGACTACAGGTGATCAGTCAGAGTGACTCTGTATTGATTTGTAGCACCCCCTCCTCAGAGACACCTAGTCACTTCCTGCACCTTGACTATTAGATCCTATCTTATCTTTCTGGTAACCATGGTAACGCCAGTTTAGGATCATATTTAGAAAAAAGGCTATTACATTCTTTTGTTTTATTAACTTAAATTAAGAAAGGTGTAGAACAGAAGCATAACAGAAGTATAACAGAATCTTAAATAAACTTTCATAACTTTAAGAAAACCTTCCACTCTCTTAACTGTCGCCAGCTGATTATTTAGGCTACTGGTAATTTGGCCTAGCTTCTGCTAATTAAGACGGTATGGCAGGTATTATATTGTTAAAATAAAGAAAGGGTGAGCGGAGGAACCTATTCATTGAACGACTATTGGTTGACCCAAACGATGTATTAAGGTTTCACACTAAAACCCTCATAAGTCGGTACCGGTTACCCCAGGCCATAATAACGCAGTTAGCCAATCAACTCCACCCAGCTTTGAAGATTCTGACCCGTCGGCATGGGGCTCTCCTGGTTGTGCTACTGTTAACAAATGTGCTTAGTTTTCTCGTAAAAGGTGATTTTCAAAGCTAAGTGTGTAATTGTGTGTATCAGTGTGTGTGTGTGTGTGTGAGTGTGAAAGAGGGTGTGTGTGTGTGTGTGTGTGTGTGAGAGAGAGAGAGAGAGTGAGAGAGAGTGTCCCTATACTTTTGTTCACATAGTTTTGTATGACAGCTCTGTCCCAATACTTTTGTCCATATTGGTCAGTTTGTCTGGCTAAAGTTCAGAGCAGGACGTTGTTTAATCTTCATATTGTGCAGATACTCTGACGATACGGTGTTTCGGACTGAAGCCTCGTTAAGCTACAGTGGCAGCATTAACAGTTACTTTGTGAGATGACGTGTTGCGTTAGTTGCTAGGTAACAGAGATAAAAGTCGATCATCAATGTTAGATCGCTTACTTAGGATTCCAAACTCGAGATAAGATTCCTAAATTCAGATTTGCTGCTGTAGTACCAAATTGTCCTTTAATTTGTCTTAACTTTATACTTAAGAGACTGAAGTTTCTGTTATACAGCCCCTGGGTTCTCTCAGGCCAAGCCATAAGAATGCAGGTGTAATCGCACCCAAGATGCATTTAAAACAGATATAAATCACCTCAATTACTTAATGAGGTGATCTGATATGCACTTATGCCACATTAATGTGTGCAAATACAGAATCATGGATCTATAACGATACGTCACCCGGGATGTTGATTGCTTAATTGTATAATGGAACACACGTTATGTTTCTTATTTATTCTGTCCTAGACATTTATATGTATCTGCATGTAGCAAAATTGTTCAAATCCCACCCTTAACAGTAACAGCAGTAATAGTTTTGTTCTTTCAGCTGCAAAAAGTAAGTGTAGCTTCTGGTAAAAGCACTTTACACAGTCAGCCAGTTTGTTTGGTGGCAAAATTCTCACACACCACGTCTCTACTACAGAACCTACACTGGCTCCCTGTGGAAGTTCAAAACCTTCAAAATCGGACTTGCATCTCCTGACTTACCAAGCAGTGTCACTCCACATCCTCTCAGAGCTTCAAGCGCGGCTCGTCTTGAACCTCAAAAGAAGAGGAAGATATGCATCAAGACTGTTTTTAGTCTCGGCCCCCTAGTGGTGGAACAAACTCCTTCGCTGTCTAACCAGTCCTCTCGCTTATCTCCTATACACTTTTCCTATATGATAAAAAAGGCACTTACCCACTTAACCATTTTCTATACTTGTGTCAGTGGTGTAAAAAGTAACTGAAAACCGTACTTGAGTAAACGTACAGATACTTTACTGTAAAAATTACTCTATTACAAGTTACAAGTCACCAATTCCAATAAGACTTGAGGAAAAGTCTTAAAGTATCCGGTTTTAGAAGAACTTAAGTATTTTACTCGTACTGAATGTAGGCTCAAAGAACACCAAGAAACGTGAAAAACAAGAAACTGTTTATTTATGAGGTTTACAGATAATAGATAATGAGGTATATAGAAATGAAATTGAACACCTCAATATTTCAAAATAGCACATATAGGTAATTAGCATCCAGTACCTTCAGCGCCCTGCAGATGGCGATATATCGCCTCTTCCGCCCAAGAAATTAGCCACGACAGATAAAGATGCCGACTTGTCGCGCACAATCACGATGTAGTAAGTAACGGTAAGTGTCCGTTCAGATGTAGTGGAGTAAAGAGTACATATATTCAATCACAGATGAAGTTGAGTAGAGAGTAAAAGTTGCTTATATTTTTGATACTCAGTACAAGTACGAAGTAGCCAAAAACATACTTAAGTACAGTAACGAAGTCCATTTACTCAAATACTTTACACCACTGACTTGTGTATTAACTTCTGACTTTTTGTTCCCTTTTTGACAGGGTTTGGTAACTTAGCTGGCAGTAACTTAGTTAAAAGTAGATGTTGATTTAAGTGTAGCTTTACAGGTTTGAGGAACAGATGTGGACTCGATGTGCTAAACGTAAACATCTCATTTTATACTTGTTTTCTTTTGATTTCCTGATGTCCTAGTAGAAGAAAAAAACGCACACACACACACACACACAGGGCCAGGGACAAGCGCACACAGCTGGTGGCTGTTTAAACTGAATCATAGAGCAAATATAGAGCATAGGTCTCAGCCTTTTGTAGCAAAAGCCAGAAGGATTACACTGAGCAAACTCCACAAGCCCCTCTCCAGTGCACAAAATAGAGAAGAAAGGTGAAAATGATTGGGAAAAGCAGTGGTGTGTGTTTGTGCGTGTGTGTGTGGTTGTGTGTGTGTGTGTGTGCGTAAGGAGTTTGGTCTGGTGCCTGTATGGTCCTGTGATAAAACTATGAGCAAACTGTGAAAACCGTTATTGGATTAAAAACAACACAATTCAGTAAAAAAGCTTGAGAAGCAGCTCAAGCTTCATGAATTGTGTTGTTTTTAATCTAATAAACATATTAAGAGATGTTTACGTCCAGAGCGACGTACATCAGTGCTTAATGAGTCCACAACTGTTCTTAAACCTGTTAAGCTACACTTAAATCAACATGTACTTTTAATCAAGTTACTGCCAGATAATCCCTGTCAAAAAGACAAAAAGAGTCAGAGGTTAAAACACAGGTAGATAAAATGCTTAAGCTGGTAAGTGCCTTTTTTATTAGACAGGAAAAGATGTATAGGAGATAAGCCTAGCCAGATTTAACATTCAAGATTCAAGAGAGATTTGTTGTCAATACCACAATATACGCAGTATACAGGGTATCGGAATTCCGTTTCACACATGCCCGGCCCCCTGGGGGCATTCTGTCTAAGAAATAAACATAAATATAAGAATAGAAAAACTAGGAACAAAAAGTACACATAAATATAAAGTAGTCCTTACCCATAAATACTAATCGAAACTACAGTGTCACGGTCGCCTCGCCCTCCCCCCGTACATTCCGCTCCCCATCACCAGAATACTAGCTGTCAGTCTCGCCTATTTCGTTCTTCCCCTGCCCTGCCTCTGTCCCAATTGTCCTCCAGTCCTCCCTTCCCCTTTCCTCCCTTGCTCCCTTTCAAGTCCCCACGTCTCGTTTATACCACTCCCCGATCTTATTGCTTTCACCTGTCCCTCGTTTCCACTCCATTATTTAAACCCCAGTCCGGCCCCAGTTCCCTGTGTCCGTATTTGTCTTTGTATGCGTGTCGTGTTGTGTTTTATGTCCTGATCTGTTTATTGCCGCTGTTTGATGCTCTGTTCTTTTGTTCGTTTTCGTTGCAGACTCGTGCTTCAGAGAGAACATAATGTTCTGCCCTCCGCATGCTGTGTTCGCGCTGGATTCTGATTTCGCCGTGTTTTTCCCTCGCTGCTCAGCGAGCCCTTGTTTCTGAGTTACAAATGTATTTGTAAGAAGCACGAGCCTTGCCCCCTTGTTTGACGGTTCTGTTCTTTTATCGTTTTGTTTCTGTTGTACATTGAGTCGGGGTTTTTCTGTTTCGTTTCGTGTTTCTGTTTTGTGTCTGGCTTTCATTAAATCTCTGTTGCCTTTAGCCTTGGTGTCCTCCCCTTCCCTCTAATCACCCACGCCATGACATACAGTTTCTATTTTAACTAACTATTATACAATAAACAAAGACAGGACAATAGACGACAGAAAAGTGATACAGAGATTTTGGCCTTGTGATATTTTGTGACACTTTGAAGGCAAAACTCCTCTTTGCTACTGTTTTTAAAAAAGACTTCTGTTTGGTTCCAGAGGTTATGGTTAGGATTAGGAGTAGTTTAAGCGTTTGCTGGAAATTTGGGTAGAATACAGGAATATTTCATATGGAAATAATAACAGGTCTGGTTCTCACTGATGAATGCAAATTATACTCAGCAAGTAAAGCTACAAACTCCCTCTTAAGCTGCGTCCCTTAAAATCTTTTTATAAAGTGTTAATTTGCCAAACATGAACACACCACAGCATGAACCTCTTCCTCTGTATTTAACCCATTCGCCAAGTGAAGCAGCAGGCAGCCAGGAACACAGCCAAGGGTGCCACTAGCAGTCCTGGGATTTAAACCCACAACCTTCTGATTGCAGGGGCAACTCCTTAATCACTAGGCCACCAGCCACATGCCCCATGAGTAACTGAAAATCACTGCATTGTATAACCGATAGACCTGTAAAGCACGTGAGAGGACCGTGCCCAGCATTACGAAACACTTCAAATGTGCTTAAGCCTACCCTATTTTACACCCGAACACACACAAAACCCCTTAATTTGAATTTAAGTGGCTGTTATTTTGTGAAACTGACCCCTTAAATTTACATTAAAATTAGAATTTAAGGCATTAATTCAGGAGGTTCTATTATTTAAGAGGCAAATTTGAAAATTTTTCCTTAATTTCCTGTTTAGGAAACTAAGGTTAAAATGAAGGTAATTTGGTTGCGTATTGCAAAGTAAGTACAGCAATGAACTACACTGTGCTTTGCAAACACAAGGTCATATAGTGAGGACGTGAGTGTGCTCAGGTCCAGAGTTTCCCGTAAGTCTAAAGAAAACATGAGAAATAGAAGACGAAAGGGAGCGCATTATCACTAATAATCTCACAGCTGTGATTTGGTTGCAGGCAGATCATCACAGCTATGCTGTTATTCATTATAATGCATTAGTGTAAGAAACGTTCTATTGTTCTATAGCACCAAATTTTGTGTCAAACATGCTTTACCTGTGATTCCTTCCACCAAAAAGAACATTATGTATAATGGATAGAACCATACAAATGTGGAGCTCAGCTCTGATTTTCAGTTTTTAACAGATTTCGCTGAATGTGGTTTTGTTCAGTCGGTGTGTAAAGCGTCTCACAGCTTGTCTTGTTTGATGGTTTGTATCCAGATCTTCCTGCTGAGTGTTAGCTGTTCTGCCGTCGGGCTCCTCACTGAAAAGTTTACTGAGGAACGACGACAGGGTTTGGATGCAGACCTGCTGTCACAGTCTTCTTCAGCATCTAACTAAATAACCTTCAGTGTGAAATATATCTTAAATATATCTTAAAGTTTTTCCAAGGCATTCATTTTTTTGTTTTGTGTGATAAAGCTAATAACTGTTAGCTGCAGTGTGAAGCAACACGTTGCTGGATAAATGAAGATAAACATGCTTTCTCCAACCAGTCCGACCGTCCTGTAGGAACTGTTTTATCAATATATACAAGAATAGGGGATGTGTGTGTGACCTGACTAGGAAAAAAAAACACACCTGTGTGTGTGTGTGTGTGTGTGTGTGTGTGTGTGTGTGTGTGTGTGTGTGTGTGTGTGTGTGTGTGTG
>JBBPDE010199016.1:5182-16524 GCA_037974605.1 Nannopetersius ansorgii
TGTTTCTAAACCAGCTGGCTGGTTGGTTTCCCTATAAAACACTAAAAAGAAAAAGGATGTACTTTTGCATTCAACCTCAATGCTAACAACAGTCTGTCAGGTTTATGTAGGCAATTTAAAATTTGGTGCATTTGCTCACAATGACAAGTTTTTTTGTGTTTTTATTTTGAAACTGTGACTTGCTTCTGTGTACGGTGCTGTAATTATGGACTGAATGCCTGTGGAGTCCTCGTGACTGCTTTGTTCACACTATTATTTCTTTTTAGACAGCACTTTAACAATAAATGATACTGGAAATAACTCATGAGCCAGATTATCAGCCATTAAAACTCATGGACAGTGGATACTTTTTACATTAGTCATGCTCTAATGTTGAACAAAATTCCTTCTAGACACGGAGACTACTGTGAGATCTCCATTTACATTATGATAGGCCCCTACTCGGTTTAGTGTGTGTCTGCTGAACCTACTGGCTCCACGCTGGACTCCTCAGGTGAAATGACATTCATGTATGCATCACCGTGCACTGAAACCTTTAGCCTTTGCTTTATTTGAACTCTTGTCTCTGAGCCATGCCCAACACCCCCATCCCCCATGCCTCAAACACATAAGCTAACATTTCCTTAAGCTGTATTAAAGATAGATGCATAACTTAATGGAAAGGTTTATATTCTGTTAATGGAATTCACCTGTATTTCTATATAGCTATTTTTGTGGATCGTACAAAAATGTTTTAATCAATAAAGTGAAATCAATTTTAAAGCGTGCTTCTTTGAATTTGATTTTCTGTAGCGAATGGCTCTTGTAGGATGCCGTCTGCCCCAGTTAACTGTGTAGGGAAAGGAAGCATATGAGTAACGGCAGCTCAGCCACAAAGCAGTGTCCTGCAAATTAAAGAGGATGGCAGATTGTGTTCAAATGATTAGCCCTTTATTGCACTTCACACTACTGAGTTGCAGTCTGCCTCTGGAACTGCTGGAGTGGATAGTGCCAGGAGGAGGGATAATGGTTTTCAGGCTTTGGGCAAGGCCCCTTAATCCCTGTGAAGGGTGATGTTATATCATACAAAGACTGTGTGGACACACTTTGGGGGAGTTCCTCCACTGACTGTGCCCCAGTTCCACAAAGCGAGCTCCATAAAATCACGGTGCAAGAACTTGCCTTGCCCTCATAGAGCCCTGACCTCAACCCCATCCAACACATTTGGGAAGAACTGGAACATTGACTCTAAGCCTGGCCTGGCTTTAAATATGTTCTTTAGGCAGAATGGACAAACAAATCCGCAGGTGCGCATCACATTTGTATTTATAAGTAGAAGAGCAAATGTTTTATTCTTATTATTGAATAATTAATGCTCAGCCTCAGTTTCTGCCAAAAGAAAAACATCCTCCTCATTCCTTGACATCAAATTAAACAGAAAAGGGGTAAAAGTTCAGACATGACCCTGTTGATGCGGGATGGAAATTTGATTTTGTATGTAACTATTTAAATGTAAATAATTGTGTGAATTATTTGCCAAACATCTCTATATATTTAGATCAGGAAAAAAAAAAACTTTCTCAAACATATCGCAGCTGTGAAAGATTACAGAGTCTCCTCTCTCAGGGAACAGTGTCTTTTGCGCCTGGTTCTTGGCCGGTCAGTGAAGTGGTAACAGATCATACACCACACGCTGTCCTCAGGAGCGATCTGGACACCGCTACTGGACCTAAAAGGCCTCAGTGCACAGGAGCCTGTGGAAAGAGAACAGAACAGGTTTGTAAAGGTGTGATACTGGATTTTTATAATTCATCATACAATATACACTAACAATCAAAGGACTGGACACACCCTCTCTGTCAATGTTTTTCTTTATTTTCTACATTGTAGAGTAATACTGAAACCAAACAAAATGATGAAGGAACACATGGAATTATGCATTAAACAAAAAAGAGTTAAACCACAATGTGTTTTGCAAAAAGGTAATGGTGGAATGTTATTTTTTTACTTAGTTAATCTGATTGAAAAAATGCCAGGAATGTGCAAAAGCTGTCATCAGAGCAATAGGTGCTATTTTAAATATTAATCTACAATGCAGCCGATAATAAAAACAAAGTAATTGAATGCGAAGGTGTGTCCAAACTTTTGACTGGTAGTGTACCTACAATAAACTCTTTTTGCAGAATAAAACATTAGTTACAGGGAGCATCCCCCTGCAGACACTGAAGGCTAAGTGTCTTGCTTAAGGACACAATGGTAGAAAGTGTGTGGGGTGGGTGAACCACAGGTAAGTGTTTTACCCACTAGGGTGCTTCCGTGTCAGAATTGCTAGGTCTTCCCAGTGGAAGTGTTCACACAGGCCAGATTTGTACCTAAAATGAAGTAAGCTGTGATACTGAGGCACAGGATGATGAGGAAGACTGTGCCAGGCCCCACATCCACCAGGGTGCAGGCATTAGGACAAGCACAGGGACTTTCCACCCAAATCTGCAGCGGTGTGATGCGATGAAACCTGAGGCTGTAGGAGATGGAGCGGTTCGGACTGCAGCGATAGTGCACCACGGTTTGGACCTCTTCGTAAGAATGCACTGGGAGAGGTAGATGTATACAGACTAAAATGTATTATTCCTTTTTCATTCTTGATTAATTACCTTAATATTACTTCCTTTAATGCATTTTCATAAAATGGTACTACATGGTTTATTATCTGACAAACATGTATAATAACTCTGTGTGTAACTTCCAAAGTGCTGTGGTGCATCATACATAAAGTTTCGAGCATTTATAAAGTTTCTAAGACAGTTTATAAAGCTACTATGCTAATAAACTGCAGGGCCACAGTGTGCAGTTCACTTACCTGAATAGGAGACAGACAGCGTCTTGGTTGTTTCATTATAATGGAATTTATTACCCTCATGTCTTCCATAGTTCACATAGTGATTCACATGCCTTTTACTCCTATAAAGAAAACATTCTGATGGTCATTTTTCACTAGATTTAATATACAGTCTCAGTGTGGGGAATGTATCTTGTGTAAATATGTTTTAATGACGTGATGCATGTTAAATAATGAAGTATATGGTATCACAGGGCAACAATATGTAAAATGTTACCCCATAACAACATCATATGTCTATTTTTACTGGAGATTTTCTCTGAGGACTCTTTTGGAACTATAAAAGTAATGAAATGTAATAACATATGATATTACTATGTATACATACATTCATACTCAAAATGTATCTGTGTTTATCAAAAACATTCCATAGATGTCATCTTAAGAACACTGTGAATACAGAACGATACTACTTTATGGACAAAAACCCCATCCTATATTTCAGTGGATTTATTTTAATGCATATGGTTTTAGTTGCATAATTGTACTGAATTAATTGGGTTTAGTCCATTATTTTATGACATTTAACTTTGCCTTTGAAACTTCACATATGCACCACTTTTAGCTGAACTATTTTTGAACTGTAGATGCTCGAAACAAAGTTAATGGTTTCATTGTTAGCAGACGTGTTACATCAATCAAGATGTTTCACTAGCTGTCCTGTCTATAACAGTGTAATAAAGTCTGAATTAAATTGAAATTACACAGCTTAAAATAAACACATGTTTATTACTGTACAGAAACATAGTGTTAAACAAGCTTTTTTACTGGCAACTTTTCTACTAAACATTGTTTTACTGTCTATTTAAACCCACCTTAAAATCAAGCAGGCAGCCACATCTGTGCAGTCTGTGACCATGAACTTCTCCGGCAGGGAGAACGGCAGGCATGGGCTGAAGGAGAGCAGCACCTCTGTGTCCTGTGAGGTATCCTCAAGTGGAATGCGTTTGGTGTGCTCCAGGAAGCCCTGTGCATCTGCCAGAGACTCCAGGTCGATCAGGCCACTTCCATCCCACAAGATGCATTTGCAGTTGTTTACTTTAATGCAGCCACTCTTTCTCTTTACAGACTCTGATGAGACAGGAGGAGGCGACTGAGCCCGAGTCCCCAGGACGCCTAGTCCTAAAAACACAGAGAAAGTAAGCAGACCTATAGGACGTCCCATGACTGAATGCTACCTTGCTCAGTCTGCTTGCGATAGATAAGATGAAACTGAATTTGCATTGCAGTGAGAGCTGCATGCCAACCTTGAGAATGCTGGAGTGGTCCTGGTGTCACATTCCTACGGTCCACTCAAACGAGGTCAGATTGTTCTAACCTTACAGAGATGAGAAAAAGAGTGTTCATTTATTGGGTTAATTCATGATTGTAGTCCTTTACTCCTAAAATTAAGCCTATAAAGTAATTTTGTCAAACAACCTTCTTTGGTTCATTTAAAATGTTTCCCTGGGTGGTCCTTTGGAAATGAAATGGTGTGTGAAGTGTGAAAAACCTTTTCTAGGTTTAAAGAGCCTCTAAATAGTGAAAGGGTTCTAGAAAGGAATGGTAAATGTGAACCTTTATGTGGCAGATTTTATGGCCCACCCAAGACACGGTGCACTGGGAACCCCTAACCCTAACCAGGCAATGAGTAGGGCTATTCATGATCACATAAGATAAAATAAGGTTGTTGTAACTGCGGCATGCTGTTTGATTGCATTCAGTAGTTACTCTGCTCCACAGCCCACTGCTGGTGGGCTCTATATCCTCTAGCCAATGTTTGGCATTAGACATGATCTTAGGATCCTATGCTCCAGATTCTATTGGCAAAGCTATTCTACAGATGTGTCTGTGCATGTTTTTAAATAACAATTCTTTGTTTTTTATTAATGTTGGTGTATTTGAACATGAGGAGCTATTTATTCAAATTAACATGAATCAATACCCATCCATGAATTCAGTTCTACCTAAGCTTTAACACCTGTCTGCTCCCAGCTGCCCCCTTCTGGTTTGCGACGGAATCGTGTTCAGTATAATGAGCCTGTCAGTGTTATACATATGTGACCATTCCACAGCTCTCCCCAAAGAGAAAACTCCAGTGAACCCAGCACCTGCATTCCTGTTGGTTCTTCTGGCTCTAGGCATGGTAACCGATTCCCATGGGGCAGTATGTGGAGGAGTAAAAATACATAGAGAGAAAAATATCGTCAGGGGGGTAGCAAGTTCGCCCCCTGTTGTTTTGAAGTGATAGGATCCAGGTCTTTTTAATTTGGGCCTATGGTCGGGGGACCAGAGCTGTTTACTCCAAGAACTGAAGATTGGAGTTGGTCTGAAATATCCAGGTGCTTGCAAAACATCCCACTGAAAAATATTTTGAGTCCCCACACAACTCGTACCCCTCAGTCTACTTCCATTATTGGTAAAGTCTACAATCCCAAACATAGTCACGGGACATATGATTCAGGTAAATATGCTTTTTTGTTTTGGTAGCCTTGTAAATCAAAGAATATGTCTTTGTAGCTGCTAAGATTTCTCAGTACTGATGGACGACAAAAACTCGGATCACACAAGTGAACACATCTGGGACAGAATTGTCAACATGGGTTCACCACAGTCAAGAGACCAGAGTGGCAGCACAGTAGCAAAGGTTCATAGAGCATGAGAAAACTCAAAATCCTACATTTTCAGTGGTTTATCATAAATCAAGTCACTCTACATGAACTTTAGTCACAGAAAGGAATAAACAGGCCCTCTGGTTTGGGCTGGCTGGAGCTATTTTTAGAGGACCTACATTTTCCTTCAGAATCAGAAAACTTTTTGATCACAGAGGAAATTGCTTATGGTACAACTGCACAGACACGCAGAGACACAAAAACAAGAACAATATAAAATATAGCATAAAGCCGGGTTTCTCATCCACTGGGCCGCGGAACACTGATGGGGCACGAAGGCTTTTGATTGGGCCGCAAATCTAAAATCAAGACAGACCATTGGTCCATAATTGGTTATTTAATATGATCTAATGTGGCCAAGTGGGCCTTGGCAACATGCTGTGATAGGGAGGTGGGCCTTAATGTTGAAAAAGTTGAGAACCATTTGTATAAAGTCAAAATAAAACCCTCTAGAAAATACGTTGTACTAAATACACTATGCTATATAAACAAAATGTTGTTGTCAATTAGAGAGGTGGATATAAATTATATTGTTAAATAATTAAAATTATGCTGTAGTGGTTTACTAGTTAACACAAACAGTGGTTTAGAGTTGTACTCTAAACCAATTCCTTTATTGCATGTAATAGTGACATAAGTAGTGATCTTGTACATGAAAATATTGTTGCATAAGTGATATAAGTAGTTGCACATGATTCTTGTATTAGATGCTTAAGATCCACTGAAGATGCATCCCCTCTTTATCCCTTTGTTGAAATTGTTTATGCTGTGACAAGAAAAAATAAAATTCCAAATCAAAATAAAACCCTCCATAAATATGCTGGACTAAATACACGATGGTACATACATAACATGCTGTGGTAAGAAAGAGAGGTGGATATAAAATCATGCAGAATTAATCTGTGTGTAAGGTTAATTCCTTGAATTGTTTTTTTTTATATAATCAAATTAAATGCTTGTTCAATAGATCTAGCCATGTTAGCAAATACTATTTCATTGTATATTATTATTATAATGCAAAATGTTGTTATATGAGGAACACAGGAGAATATCCCACATATGCTGTATGAATAAAAGTACTGGAATGCATAGCGGTTACTCTGACAGGGACTTTCATGATGCTGCATTCATTATGGAGTTGGTCCCCACTTTGGGGGGTTTCTGTAGAGTGAATTTGTGCCCTTTCATTCTGTAGGGCATTTAAGGGGCCAGGCACTGATGCTGGACAAAAAGGACTGACTCACGATCTCCGTTCCAGTTCATCCCAAAGGTGTTGGATAGGGCTGAGGTCAGGGCTCTGTGCGGGCCAGTTCTTCCATCCAGCCATGTCTTTATGGACCTTGCTTTGTGTACTGGGGCACAGTCATGCTGGAATAGAAAACACAGCCTTTTCACCAAACTGTGTCCACAAAGTTGGAAGCATGGTGAAGCATTAATATTGCCCTTCACTGGAAGTAAGATGCCTTGAAAAACAGGTGGGTCCCAATAATTTTTTCTAGTGTGGCTGCAAAGGGGAAACCAGCTCGATTGTAAAGTCTATGTTTCCGAATGCTATGTCATTAAGGTCCCTGCTAGTGTAATGGCCAGGTGTCCCAATGCCTTTGTTAATATTGTGCAGCTGCAAGGGGGATCATCTCCACATTTAAGTCTAGGCAATGTCATTAAACTCAGTGTTGGTGTAATGGCCAGATGTCCCAATACTTTTTTCCATTTCGAGTAGCTACAAAGGGGGGAATCAACTCCATTATAAAATCTATTAATTTGAGTGCAATGCCATTAAGTGCTGGTGTAATGGTCAATTGTCCCAATACTTTTGTCAATATAGTGTATAATTGATTGAGTATGTGGATGGGAGGATGGACGTCAGGAGTGGGGCGTGCTCCTTTAAGTTAGGAAGACTAGTCGATCCTCGGGAGCCTCGATGATACAGTGAGAGACTCTCTCCCACACACGCTGCCTGTTCGTCCACGCCAGCCTCTGATGAGCTCCACTGGCGTCGTTTATTGATGTTTATCCGCAGAAACGATGGATTTTAGCGTGAAGAAGCTAGCCTCGGATGCAGGAGTGTTCTTCTCTCGGGCCGTTCAGGTAACATCTCTCCCCTGCACTCTGCAGCACTACAGACCTAACAGGCACCAGAGTGAAACTGCTGCACCAAACATCGAATAAAAAAAAAAACATCGAATAACAACCGAACTTCGGCCTGACAGCTGTTGTTTGGGGGTCTTTAGGGGGATTTTGTAACGTTATCTCGCCTTCCGTCCACAATAAGATCCCTTTATCTTTATCTGACAAAACTGGTAATGACTTCTGGGTGTCTGCTCATTATAGAGACTGCAGGGTCAGCTCGACGCTATAATGTTGTTATTCTGTCGTTAAATTACGAATAATCTACATTCCCGCACGGTTAGTGGCTGTGTCGAAATCGGCGAAAATTAATACACAAGTAAATAAACAAGCTCAAAATAACGAGAAGCCAGTTGTTGTCGGTCTTCAGCGGATGTCGGTGTTTCCATTTACAACCCGTGTTACATCACGAGAGAGACTGGGCTAGAGGTCCTCATAACTGTCTTCTGTTTCTCATAGTGATGGACAAGTACAAACACGTATTGTATGTAATTGTAGGTGTGTGAGTGAGTGAGTGAGTTACTTACTTGTCGTTCACTATAGAAAACGCAAGACAGTTATGAAGACCTCTGGCCCAGTCTCTCACGTGATGTAACACGGGTTACTTAGAAATAAATGCAGATTTACACACACACACACACACACACACACACACACACACACACACACACACACATATATATATATATATATATATATATATATATATATAAGTCTGTTAAATGTTACAGTAACTATCTCTGTAATAGTAATATCGCAGAAGACTGCAATATGCAAAGGCACCTCTAACCATGTGACCAGTCACAGCTCCAGGGGGCTTGTGAACCAAAAACATTATTCATAATTTATCATACCTTATTCTTTCATGTCCATTTTCCAACCTCTAGTTAGAATTAAACAGAGTGCATTTGTCTAACCTGTATTGCAGCTCGTTCAAAAGGCATCACATCACAAACTAGGATTTAGAAGCTTTAATAATATTAGGTTTTTAATTCCAGAAACCTGAAATTGGCCCTTTGTCATATTGAAATGTATCCCAATATATAGCAGTGGTATAATCACAATACTAATATTTTGTACTGGTGATCTTAATTCTGCACAATGTAATTAGAGTCCTTAATCTGACTCTTTGTGTTCTCTCTAGTATACAGAGGAGAAACTGGGCCAGGCAGAGAAGACTGAGTTGGATGCTCACTTTGAGAGCTTGCTCGCCAGAGCTGATTGCACCAAGAACTGGACTGAGAAGATCTATAGGCAGACAGAAGTTCTTCTACAGCCAAACCCAAGTATGTAGCTCTTTTTTGTTCAGTGTATGATGATTAGGGTTCACCTTCAGCTTTTATTCTGCCTTTTTCTTCTGACAATATGTCACAATAGTTTGAGTTAATGTTTGATGTGTTGTATTTTATCCTACTGACATTACAGGCAGTCTGTCCACCAGTGAACACTAGTATGGGGACCAGGATTATATTTTTCAGAATATATTATTCAGAATTATTTCGTTATGTATGAATAGAAGAGCGAGGAACTAATTTGGGGTATAATGTAGCAGAGACATTGTAGTCCAAACAGAACATGCATTTGATTATCTCCTCAAATTCCGATAGCAACCTTATATTTCACAGCCAGTTTTCCACAGTAGTCAGACAGCTATTTCTCAGAAGCCTGTATCGTGTGTAGTAGGATGTGTGAGAGGGGCAGTGACCTCTAACTTCTTACTTTCTGACCCTCCCCATGCCACAGTTGACCACACTGGTAAGTATACCCCCTTTTTAAAAGAGCCCCAGCTAAACTGAGGGCTGTTTCTTCACCCATGCTGTCCAGAGGATGACATGTTTATTTCATTTCAGTGGAAACCAAGCCATTTTCTGAGCTCCTGATGGGGTTTTAGTCATACATACTGTGTACCTTAATGTGCTAATGTCAAAAGCAGAGCCCTGCACCATCTCTGTCTGTTAAACTGCATAACAAATCCTTATCAGGATCAGGAGCCTCTGTTTTGCTGTGAGTGTGTATCTGGTCTTTTCGTAGGTCATTATTTGGTCTGTCACAATTGATTTTAAAGAGAAATTGATTTAAATGTATCTGCTTGATGAGTCATCGGTGATTACTTGTCAGTTTGCTTGATGTCAGTGTATTCTTTTTAAATTCTCGTCTATGGAGCCCCATAGACACACCAAATGCAATTTTTGCAAGGATTACAACTTTTTATATGAAGTTGTTTTTAATGGCTTCCTAGCATATATTTTCCCTTTAGTTTTTTTGAAATGTTTGCCTGACAGATTACTGATAATCAATAGTGACAGCCCTGGTCCATATGGTTATAACGTTTAGCCTCAGTCTTTCAGTTCATGTTCACTCTGTTGCGACGTGGTGTTCCTTGTGGGGGCCGGATTCACTGGTGCTCTCAGTGGTACATGTGCACAGTGTACTCTGTATAACCTGAAACTGTGCCCTTCTGAAGCTGCAGAAGTGAATCAGGCCCTGTATGTATGTGTGTGTGTGTGTGTGTTTGACATGTTTAGCATTTTCTCATCACTCAGATTCTCATTGCCTGAACTGAGACTAAACATGTGTATCAGGAGTCTCATTTATAAAACATGCTGAAATTGTATACTAAAATTGTTCTTGAGAACATATTCTCAGCAAATTGTGTATAAAGATGATCAGAAACTTAAAACATTCATTCTTTTATGATCATTTCAGTCTTTATGTTATGCAGGTTCTAAGTTATTTTAGAATCTATAGCTCTATTTTATTATTCTGGACACACACAACATTTCCTTTTCCAACTTACTAATTACTAATTGCAAAATTGCTTTTATATAATTAAAGTGATTGGGTTCAGACTTTTGAACACGAGTACTGTATATACATCGATCAGCCATGACATAAAAGCCACTGACCTTATTGCGTAAATCCCCCTCACGCTGTCACAACAGCTCCTTCATGGGTATACAGTATTTATCAGGGGCCAAGACAATAACAGCATTGCCTGTATGTTGTAAGGTGGGGCCTCCATTGATTGGACTGTTTTGTTAAGCACACCGCAAAGATGCTGGGTAAGATTCTAGATTTTAAGTCAACAACTCTTTACCATGTTCCTCAAACCATACCTGAACAGTTCACATGCACATGAATGCCAGCACCCGAGGTTTCCCTGTAGAACATTGCCCAGAGCATCGCACTGCCTCTGCTGGCTTGCCTTTTTGCCATAGTGCTATCTTTGTGCCATCTCTTTCCCAGATAAGCAACACACACATGATGTAAAAGACAACACCATTGAACCACCATTCTTTTGTCTGTTTCTCTGTGGTCCTGTTCAGATGTTCAGGTTCCCACTGTAGGCACTTTCAGAGGTGAACAGGTGTCGGCAAGGGCACTCTGACTAGTCTGCAGATACGTCAGACATCTTTCTTTAGTGAAAGGTGTCTTCTTCAGTAATCTGTGCTACAGTAGCTCCTTTGAAATTGGACCAGACAGGCTGGATGGCTTCAGTGAGCCTTGCGTGACCATGACCTTGCTGGTGGATGATCAGCTGTTGTTCCATGGACCAGTTTTTGTAGGTACTGACCACTCTATCCTGGGAATACCCCACAAGACCTGCCGAGTCAGAGATGGAATCTGATATCCAGACATCACAATTTGGCTCTTGCACACTTTTTCCTGCTTCCAAAACTTCACTTGCT
>JBBPDE010199078.1:0-16509 GCA_037974605.1 Nannopetersius ansorgii
CCGACTCACTGATGAGTTTAATCAGGTGTGGTCAGGGACGTCACTAGAATGGAAAGACAAGGGGGGCTTAGCCCCCAAGGTTGTAGGAAGGAATTAGTGTGTATAGAGGGCTGAATACTTTTCACCAAATCCTTCCTTTCACTTAAGTTAAGAAATGAACAGTTATTGTCACCTACTCATTCTGTTGAATAGAGTACAAACGTCGCTATGAGAGAAATATTACTAAACGGGCGCCGGTTGCCATCTTGTATGTTTGGATATACAATTTAAAAATAGTATAGTTATTATATATTTAGGGTGGCTTGGGATCATTTGGGAGTGGGGGGGGCTTCAGACCTAATGACACACATGGGTGTGGTTAATGAGCTTCATAATTTGCATAGACAAATAAATATCACTGATAAAGTCCATATATCCGAGCCCCAACCACTTGGCTGACATTAAATGAAGTAGGCAGAACACTGTTAGTTAAATGTGAGCTACTGAAATTTCAGGACTGCTAGTGGCACCACTGAGAGACCACTTTTTCACTTGTCGAATGGGTTAAATGCAGAGAACATGTTCACATTGTGTGGTGTGACAAACATTTTTTTTTCTTCAACAGCAACAATATCCTTAGACCATTTTTTGAAAGTTCATACAAAATGATGTACAACAAGATCAGTCTAAAATTTATTAAAGGCTCTATATCATCTATCCATTGTCATATATTACATAAATATGAACAAGTACAAGTAAACAAGTATATATTTACAGGTAATATACAGATGGAAAAAAGCCCTCTTTATTGCCCCTCCCTCCCCCTCCCAGGATTGTTCACTTGTCCGCTCGGACAAACGAGTAGAACACGCTGTCTCTCTGTTCCAGCAGGACGTCAGGGCCAGCGTACTCCAGAATGGCTCCATGCTTCATCACGATGACCACGTCTGAGGCCAGGATCGTGTGGACACGGTGCTGTGAGAGAAATTCAAAATCAGTCAAACTGAAAGTATTATTATTATTATTATTATTATTATTATTATTATTATTATTATTATTATTATTATTATTATTTATGTCTTTACTTAAACCTTATAATCATAGACTAATAGACTTTCTACATAATTATTATTATTATGCAGGAAGCAGGGCTGGACACGTTAACACGTTATTATTTGATCGCGTATTAACAGGTTTTTTTTATTACTATTATTTTAACTATTTTTCTGTGCTTCACCTCACTCTAACCAAGGCACTCTACTGAACACAGAGTTTATGCTGCGCCATGATAAAAGATGTTTCTTCTGGTTCATAGAAATGTGTAATGTTAACTTGCTTTTGCTCAGAACTTTTGGACCATGGGCGCCGGTAGCTTTTTTAATTATGGGGGGTGGGGGGGTTGGGAGCACAGGGCTCTACGTCTCGGCTATTGTCCGGGAGTGGGGGGCACATGTCACTTTTTTCTATAACAAACTAGATAAAACGTCCCCTATAGTGGCAAATAGCTTTGGTTTCATATTTGATTACATTAATGGTTAGGTTTAGATTTACAGAAATATTTGAACTGTAACTGTGTAACTGTGTTAACTGGGAAAACTGCTGTTAAACAGCCTCTTATTAGTTTGAAGTGTTTGCAAACCAAATGTTATTGTACTTTTTATTCATATAGCAGTTCTTTTAAAAAGTAACATACAATTTGTATTATTACATTATTATTACATTATTATTATTATTATTATTATTATTATTATTATTGTTGTTGTTGTTGTTTTTGTTGTTATTATTATCTTTATTTAAGCCTAATAACAGTAGATGAAAAATATGTTATAAATACAAAGCCTTAGAGTTTAGGGGGTTAATGTCTGAAACTAATGATGAACAGGCTGCTGTGAAAATTAGTCATAGCCTGTTTACTGAAAGGAAAGAACTATGCTTATGCTCAATCTGAAAAAAAGTAATCATAGGGCTTTTAAGGCCATAAATAGAAGCACTGCGGGGAGGACCATGTGACGTGAGGCACTGATGAGCTGAAAGGCAGTAAAAATATTAAAACGTTGATCCCCTGAAATCACAGGGACGGTTTGTGGGGGCATGCAAGGACACGGCAGCGACAGTAATACCTTCACCTCATATTGCTCCATCACATTAAGGGCAGGGGTCTGATTTACTCACAGCAATGTTTACCACCGTCCGATCCGCAAAGGCAGTCATAACGACTTTCTGCAGAATGCTCTCCTGTTTGGAAAATGGAAGGTGGGGAGTTAGATGATGTTTTTATTTTATATACATGAAGAACATGCTGCTGCTGTCATTGCAAATCCTCAAGTTTGTTGGCAGTTATGCTTTTGTTAAGGGTGTCAAACGATTAAAAAAAAAAATCTAACTAATTACAAGCTCTGTGATCTAGATTAATCACACACATTTTTGCAGTAAAAGAATAAAAAACTATTAATGAATTTTGGCATATGAGCGAATAAATAATAATCATCTCTTCTTTCATAACTGTTTTCATTGTTCCTGTGCATAATGGTCTCAGCAATCAAAAATATGACCCAAGGTGCTGTTTAAGACAATGTGCATACAAGCATGGGTGCTCTGATTAATTATGCTGCCTTGTCGAAAAATGCTACCTTGAAGCTTATACAGTTTAATTAGTGAGTTTAACAAGGACAATGACAAGAAATAGGCAAATAACATGCATAATCTTTCTATTGTAACCATTGTAAAGAATCCCATTCAACATGTTCAACTACGAATATCAAAACATTCTGAATGACTGTTTACATCTCAGTGACTGAACTGTGCAGCAATGTAGAAAAATCTGTAGAATTCTCTTTTAAATGATGTGCTCACAGTGGCCATGTCGATTGACGCCGTGGCTTCATCCATGATGAGGATGCTGCTCTTCCTCACAAACGCTCGGGCCAAACAAAACAGCTGCCTCTGCCCCTGGCTGAAATTTTCTCCTCCCTCTGTCACCATGGCATCTAAGATATGAACAGAAGATTTAATAACCCTTTATTAGCCAATATAAGGATTAAAATAACAATATATATATATAGTTTTATATTATATTGTTATATTATTATCTCCACAAAATTATATATGGACATAATAATAACAATATATTATATATTATATTATTATCTCTACATAATTTTTGAAAATTATGCTCAATACCGGTTCTGTTTGTTAAACACATATAATGAAATGTAGTTGTGGAATAGTGAGCTGTCAGAATGACATATATGGACATATATAATAAAAATGATGTTTATCTTTAGTTTGTGTCGTACCTAGTCCCCCAGGTAAAGCTTTGACCATAGGCATCAGCTGAGCAATCTCCAGAGCCTCCCACAGCATCCTGTCTGTGGCCTTCCTCTCTGGATCCAGGTTAAAGCTGACAGGGAGGAAAGGAAAATCTTCAGGGAGGAAAGGTTGGGTGTTTCATAGTGCCCTACCATAGTAGTCAAATTCCAGTCTGCGTATGGAAAGTAAGCTGCAAAAACTGCTGCAAAACCTTTTTGTAAATAAAAAGCAAACAAACTTGTGAATAAAACCATCATGTTTACATATATCCACTCCTGAAGCCATCAGGGGTGTTTCTAGGCTTAACAGCATAATAAATGACTTTTATCATTTGCATATAGCACTCTTTAAGGCACAGTCTTATTTTGTACAGAGTATTTCACTTAGTCCACTTTATTACTTAGGAATCAAAGTTAAAAAGTGCTCGTGTAAAATTAAATTTGGCACAAAATCCCATAAACATGAAATGGGAACCTCAGAGTAAACCAAAAGCAAGAGAAACGTGGGATAAGATCTTACCGAATTGTTCCACTGAATAAACAGGGGTCTTGTGGAATGATGGAAAATCTGGAACGCAGTGTCTGGAGGGGCAGTTTAGAAATATCGATCCCGTCGATAATAATTCGACCTAAAAAGATAAAACAGCAGCAGCAGAGTTGGTTAAAAGTGTGCTATGAAACGTATAGATTCAACACTTCTACTCCTACAGTTCTTGAAAATGGGCAGTGTTCTGATATCCCCTTCGCTGCAAGTGTACAAAGGTCATCGATCAGATGATCAGGGGCTGAGTACTGATCAATTAAAAATGAGATTTTGGTGGTCAATACCCCTCTGCAATATATGGGGAGAGACAGAAAATAGTTGAGTCACATTTAAAACGTGTGTCAGCGAGAGTCCGTGACTTTGTGGTTAAGGAGGTTGGAAACAGGAAAAAAAAAACAAACGTGGAGAAAATAACATGGACTCAAACAAACTTGAAAACAATAAAGCTCAGGACATTTATATATAAGTCACTGTTTGTTGTGGTTTAAATAAAAATAACCTGCCCATGAGCACCTTTAGGCATCCTTAAGCATAAATGGTTTGGTAAGAGACGGCATGTTCGCGCCCTTGAATCAGTTAAAGATAAAGCACCGACCCCTGAATCAGAAGACTGCTGGTTCAAATCAATGGTGATAGACTATGGTTTTTTAAATGCAATTGTTTTTTCCACATAAAACTAATGTTTGCATGACTGGTTTTATAGCAAACACGCAAATACACTTCAGTTTACCTTCAAACGTGTCCACCATTCGCAAAAGGGCCAAGGAGAAGGATGACTTTCCGCTTCCAGTTCTTCCACAAATCCCCACCTGCAGAAATGCAGCACGTTACTGATAATGATCATAACGTTCCTGTGGGAAAAGGAAGTGAATGAGGGTGTTTAGAGGCTGCTTTGCCTTTTGTCCGGGTTTAATGTGGGCGTTGACATGCTTTAAAACGGGCTTCAAGTTGCTGTCGTAACGAACACTCAGGTTTTCAATCTGGATTTCACCATACTTGGGCCATCCTGCTGGAACCTGAGCTGGAGCTGCAAAACAACAAAAAATAACCAACAACTGAATGAATAAGATGCTTCTTAGAAAGGATTTAATATAAATGAGTGTGTTTACTTTCTTTCATTCGGAAGAACCTATAAGAAATGTGTGACAGTGGTACATTGGCCTCGGGAATAACATCACAGGCCACACACTTTATCACCTTACTGTAATATCAGCACTCAGATCTTTTTAAATCTCTTTTAGCCAAAAAAGCTTCATTATGAACTTTTAACAATAGATTATCAGCACTCAAACCTTTCAGGTGTTTCAGGGCCAAAGAAACTATAACTATTTGTTTAAAAAAAACTAAAAACGGTTGAACGGTTGAAACTAATTACACCATTAGTAGGTTTTAAAAAAGCAAAACCTGCTAATCAGCCCCTACCCCCCCAAAAACAGTTTAATTAATAAGATGCTGAATGTTGAAACTAATAACACTATTAGCACATAAAAAAATAGCACATTTAAGTATGTGGAAAAAAAATATTTGGGCAAAACACGTTCTACAGAAAAAGAAAAAAAATACTTTGATAAACAAGAAGCTGAACGTTGAAACTAATTACACTATAAAATAAGATCAAATAAAATAAGCTAAACGTTTAGTAGTCCCACAAGTGGGTAATTTGCATTGCTGCTGCAGAAAGAAGACTGTACAACAGTAAGAGCAGCAAAAAAAACAGAATAAAAACTATAATACAACAATACAGTATAAGAAGTACACTAAACAAATAATCTAAAAAATATAGATATGGACATGTGTGTATTGAAAATATATATGCATATGTAAACCTATATATGTATATGTATGTATCTGATAGCTCATATTTACTTATTTCTCCATAGTAGTTCTCCGACTCAGTCTGCAACAGACTGCTGACCCTCTTCACACAGCCCAGCTGCACCTCCATATCTGCCAGGTTCCGCACCATCCAGTTCAGATAGTTGGACACCTGCAAAAACACCAGATGTGGGAACCATTCATCCATTATCACTAAATAAAGAAGGATCAGACCCTTTATAATACAGAGAGAGTGGGGTATGAAGTAAATACACTGGAGCAATCTGTGTAATGTGTGTATGCGGGCCCGGCAGAGGGGCTTACCATGAGAGCATATGTGAGGCCCAGGCCCACTAATCCCGCAGACAGCTCGCTGTACAGAGCGCTGGTGATGGAAGCTACAGCTGCTATCAGCACCACAAAAGCTCCGATATACTCCTGCAGATCCAGCATTTAATCTGTTAATACTGCAGTATCAAACAAAGACAGTGATATTTTTGGTCCTGTTAAGGTAAAAACAGTGAACTTTTGATAACCCCACAGAGTGCCCTCTAGTGGACGTTCTAGTGAATTTCAAGCCGCTCTACTACATAATTACAGGCGAATCACACTGATCTCAAACTTTCTGGATAATGTCAGTTGTTGAGGTTGAATGATGATGCATTTTAGAGTAACTTCAAGGGTCAGATTTATGTAATGGGCTGCAACATCTGTACAGCTATAGCAATTGTATATTATATATAGAACGTAATGTTTTGTTTTATTATTATTATTTATTGCTGTATTGATACTGTACACTTGTAGTTACCAAACTGGTCTTCAGGGACCTGCAGATTTTTGCTTGCATGTAGCTCTTAGTTATATATTTTTTTCTCAGTACATTTAGGCATATGACGCATTAAGTTTCTCTAGAATTAAGCTTTTCAAGCAAACGCTAATTCAGTGGCCTGCAACCTTTTTTGCACCACGGACCAGTTTCCTTTAAAACAATGTTTTCACAGACCGGTATAGACGCAACAAAAAACAACGTGCGCTTGTTTTTTATTCATTTTTGCTAGCTTTTGAGCTAAATTTGACATACCGTATCACATATTTTTTCAAAATATAAGATCTTTTGGAGTCTGATAATCTGTAAAATATTTTTATTTTGTCTTTCTGTGCAGCCCATGAAATTATGCAGAAATTGTGACAAGTTACTCGAATTTCTGTTTAAAGGGTTACTTTTATGTCAAAAACAAAAAGAAGTGAACATTTTCCCCACTTTAGGTATGATATGTATCCAGATTTGTAAGTAATAAATGACATGTATGTATGTATGGGGCAAATAAGCTGGGATACAATTAAAGTGTGGAAAAAAAAATCTTTAGTAGTATTAGGCTAGAATGAGATGTGTGATATGTTTTGCTTACCATGCGAACTTCGAGCCAGCGGTTGGCAGCTGAGAGGAAAAGGGAGGCGATGTTGTTGGCATCTGTGTACTCCAGAAGTTTCTTCTTAAACCTTTGCTCGTGTCTGTAACCAAATACGGATCAAACAGCTTAGTGACAGTCATGTAAGATTATTGTACAAAGACTAATCAGGATCATTCAGTTTTGTTTCTATTTCATCTTTTCAGTCTGAAAGTCGAAAGGCGCTGTACCTGAAGGCCCTGATAGTGGTGAGACCCTCTATAGTCTGGGAGTAGTGTGACAGGAGGGGAATCTGAGTGCTGTCCTCTAACTGCTGCAGATCCCTGCACATACAAACACACAACACACACAATGCACACTATTACCATCTAGTGGGAAAGAAAAAAAATGTACGTGTGTGTGTGTATGTATATAGTACTTATAGTAAGAGCACCCAGGTATAGTGAAAAACCGTGGTGTTGTATTCTGGTTAAAAAAATGTTTATAGTGTAAACCCTAAATATGCCCCCAAATATGCTCCTAGAACACTTTGTCATTATTAACTCAGTTTAATGCACTGCCCTTAAAGAAAATGTAAAGGTAAACCCATATTTGCCTTTTTTAATTTAAATTCCCCGCTGAGATATGCAACTAGATTCATTGTAAAGGTCTCCTGGAGATCTACCGAACTGTGGCGTGTCTGAGTGCTTTCCACGTTGAGATATGCAACTTGGAAGGTTGTGGGACAAAAGTATTAGGACACCATGGCGAGGTGAACGGGTCCCCTTGTGTGAAAACGTCCAAAAAATATATATTTATTGCCACAAAAAGGCAAAAAAAAAAAAGGTGTAGAATATTTGCAGTTTCCACATAAAACTATGAGTTCGGTTCTCAAAAAAATCTGTGTGTGACTGAAGATGTGACTCCTGGTCCGTGTAAAACTGGGGAGTTACTGTATATATCAGACTGACTGACTGACTGACTAATTGATTATGTATAAATTTAAATTTTGTTCACGTCCTCAGACCCCTCAGTTCTGCCTGGCTGGTTTAAAGAGCCCACCTGGATGCCACTCTGAAGTACTTCTGAATGAAGTAGTAGGCGATGGCCAAAGGGAGCAGGGCGATGAGGAAGACCGGCGTGACGAAGGAAATGACCCCCACCGCAGACACACACAGCAGAGTGGAGCGACTCAGACACTCCATGGTGACCGGGATGTGCTGCAAACACAGGCGTTCAGGTCAAATATGAGGAGAACAATATCATCATGTTATCCTTGTAACCAAATATGTTCTCATTTCTAAGGATCTAAGGAGATTATAATATTTTTTCTTTATGACTATCAGCATGTCCAGAACACTGAACAAATGCATGTACAGTCGTGTACCTGAAGACCCTAATCAAAGGACATGTTCTGACTTTTGCTGAGTGAAAATAAACACAATACAGAAAATAATGCAGAGAACACACATCTAGTCAATTTACTACACAATTCCTGTTCATTTGTTGAATTAAGAAAAGGAATAAAACATAAAATGTCATTTGAACGTCTTTTACACATAAAGTCATATACTTTGCTTTAATTTGTTGTTTCAAAACACAGATGGCAACTAAGAAATTCTTTGATACCTGATCGATGGTGTTGGTGTCGCCGGAAAACCGGTTGAGTATATTCCCCAGAGGAGTCGTTTCAAACACCCTGTGAAATTATACAGTAGAGTATCAGCCAGGATTGACCAGGCCTTTCCTGCTCAGGGATTCAGCTCTTGTATAGTTCGTCTTGTACACCCACACATGTCCATATCTACATTTTTGATTTTTTTGTATAGTGTACTTTTTATACTATTCTGTTGTGAGGTATAGTTTTAATTGTTTGTTTAATGCTGTTACCTTTGTATTTTCCATTTTCTGCTATAACAATGCAGTGGGACTAATAAGGGTTTATCTTAAACTCACCTCATAGGTGCGAGGACAATGCTCCGGAGGAGACTGCAGTGAAGCTCCTTAGCCACTCGCAGACCCGTCCACTCCACCGTCAGTGAGGTGACCAGACACAGCACTATACCCAAACAACACAGCCCACAGAACACCTGCAGGTACGGAGCGTGACTGAACGCACAGTCCTGCCGGGGGCGGGGGTGTAGAGAGAAGTGGGGGATTAAAATATTGTCAGTAAAGTTAGAGTCTCTAATGAATACATCTTTTTTCTTTTTAATTAAATATCAGATCGGTTTCATTTTCCAGAGTGTTTTTTTTTTATTATTTTCTGGTTTAAAGTCTAGCAAAACCTGATCATGTATCAAATAGCTAAGCGGAACAGATTTTTTCCACTAGCTAGGGAATGCAAAAGGAAGCCAAAATGCCTGGGACAAGTATTTCATTACACAAAGACAGTGTGTCATGTTAGAAACAGACCAAAAAGACACATTCCATCTGCCTACACAGACATATTTGCTCAGAATGTGATGACCCATGATCATTTAGTTCAATGCCATAACAGTAAGCTTTGTTTATTTATTGTGTTCTGGAAGCAAAAGGAAACCTATCAAGGACTTTAACCACACTTTCTTACCTGTGTAGCAGTGCAGTTGCTGTCGAAGCTGTCTGTCCGAGCAGCGATGACCTGAGAGGTCCAGAGAGCCAGCCAGTAGTCGATAGCCAGCATGAGCGAGTGCTTGGTGAACTGGGACAGGATGAGCAGGGGAAGCAGCAGGAGACCCGCCGCCCGAAGGTACGTCCCAAACGAACCCCATGGCATGGTGGCCCTCTGGTCCAGCTCTGCTGTCAGGCTCTCATCATCTGTGGTCATGGAGCCATCTGTAATATAAGCAATGCAGTGAAATCTTATAACAGCACTGAAAATATGATAGAACCTAAGGCTTTAAAATATCTTCAATCCTTGGTTAGGATGTTTTTGTGTTTTAATGGCATGCACACTAAACTATACCTAGATAAGAACACTGGAAGTTCTTTCAAAAGGCCCAAATCATAGAAACTGAATTTCCTTTCAAAACTTATTATTTTTTTTTTATATTTGTCAAAACGCCCCCTACTGCATTTCCATGGAAAATAAGTGACAAAATCAGCCCACTTTGAACTTTATGACTTCATGCAAAACAAAAAAATATATCACTTTATTTACACTGACTAATGCATTTATACACGACACCAATATATTTAAAGGCATGTCATTCTTGGAGATAAAGAGAGGTTGGAAAACATTCATGTAAGAATGAATTCTGACTGGTTTTGGTACATAAACCACACAAACAGCATGCATATGGGCCTTTTAACAAAGATTTACTTTACTTTGGGTTCAGAGGATTCCAAGCAGTGCCATTAAATTCATTAGGTTATAATTAGTAAACACAACATGCAGGATAATCACTCGCTGAATGATCCATGCAGAGAACAAGCAGAGACATTCTCCAGAGACTCCATGACCATTTATGTGTTTATCTTGGTATCTGGGCTGTGAAAAATGTCTTCTTTCAGAAAGGTTTAACCCCCCAGGCTATGTGGCATTCACCCTGAAAATGCAGAGGCATGCCGTTCAATCCAGACCTTTAGTCTGCCTGGCAGTAATGCGAGAGGCTGCCGATATCCCACAATTCCACAAAGAGGAAGCCACCATTGATGAAAAGAACAAGAACAAACTCAGAGCACAACACAGAAAATGCAGCACAGGACACTATTCCCTCATACAGTGTCAAACAGGAACAGTGTTTAAGAGTAGGCGTCCCGTCAGGAGATTCATTTGAGGGTATTTTAACTACAGATGAACCACTCAGGCTGGGGTCAGTCATGTGTGGTCGGGTTTGAACGTGGGGTTACTGTGGCTCACTTCCAATTTTTACCAGATTATACCATTCATTTCCACCTGCTTTGTTTATAGCATGTTTATATTTTCGTTTATTCCTTTCATTTTCTGGTACATCTAACATGAGCGTTTGGATTAAACAGGTGAAGTTGAATGTCTTGCTATAGGCCATCAGCACCACACAATATTAGATGAATTAGCTTAGATAAGATATAGATAGATAAGATAACACTTAAGTCCCATGGGTTGTAAATTTGTGAATTTGTTATCTTAAATGAAGTAAAAGGGGATTTAAACCTAATAACATTTTGGATTTTTTTCTTATAGCCTTTTATTTTTTTATTATTTTATATTTTGTTGATTTGTGATCCAATCACAGCTATTATTGTCACTGCACCACAACTGAAACTGTCCTACCAGGTTTTATAATGAGCCCGTTTGAGTAACTTTGTGTGACACTTCTTTTGGTTTAAGTATTAGTGAGCCCTTTACTGAAAATCTATATTTCTGACATATCAAAAACTTTCCAGATATGTATTATCTGGAAATGGCTGTCTCTTTTAAATAGCCACAGTGAGACAGATAAAAGCCTTGCTGAATGAATAATTGCAATTAATCACCATTCAGCAAGAACATACTAACCACTTAATGTGAACATTTCCACATGAAAAAATGAACATCAATACTATATAGTTAATGTTATATTGAGCTTTGTATTATTACATTTAGTGATAATTCTGCTTTTGTGATTGTCATTCATTATTTAATCACGTGAATTCAATGCACTTTTACTGCAGGAATGAAGCACAGAAATTAACTGGAAGTTTACCTTCATCCTCGTCCTCTGTGGCGAGGGTGTCTGTAGAGTACATGGGCTTCCTGAAACTCTTCCTCTTCAGCTCTACAGCATTCTCCTGAAGTTTATAAAAAGAACTTACATAAGGTAAATGGGGCATTTGAATGATGCCCTTATCCAGAGCAACTTGCAATCATTAGTTACAGGGATAGTCCCCCTGAGGCAACTGAGGGCTAAGTGTGGATTAAGTCTCTTGCAACTATGGGATCATCGGGTTCACAGGCAGTCTTTTACACACTAGGTTACTGCCATTAAACCTTGCTCACTATTTGTTTCCAAGGAAATACATACATTGTGCACAGCAGTGGTAAAAGGAACCAAAAGTCTGAGAATGTAATGTTCCCACACAGAAGACCCTGAGCAAGACCCTTACACCCAAGTTGTACCAGAGAGACTGCCCCCTGTAGTTAGGGAATGGAAGTCGCTTTGGATAAAAGTGCCTGATAAATGCCATTAATGTAAATGGCCCAAAAAACTGAAAGTGAAAAAAGTGATACTGTGCTTGTGTGATATTAGCACAGTATTATTGTTTTTTTCTAACTGTTAACATTATGCGTGAATATAATAATGAAGTTTACATGGGGCAGTATCTTCAGGTATCTTCAGGTTTTTGAACAACACATAAATACAATAATAAATTGGTTTGAAGCTCTTAAAACTGTGCTCTGCCCCTTCTGATAAAACACAGTTCGATGGAATTAATGGGAATCTTTAAACCTGTTTTGTATGCTTGATTTTAAAATGTTTAAACAGCCAGAAACTAATAAGTGAAGGTTTGTGTTTTTAAAATAGAACTTTTAAAAAGCCACATTTCACCATGTGCTTCTGCAGGGCACCACAAGCATGAATAATAAAAGTATTTCTTTAGACTTGAATCTTTGCCTTGTTTTGTCTATTCATCAGGGTCTTCCAGTGTTCGTACAGTTCAGGCTCTGCACTCTGGATGTCCTTTAAGGTCCCTTGGGTCTGGACTGTGCCGTTCTTCATAGCTATGATCTGGGAGATTATTAATAAAACATATTAAAGTACTACAGACCACTGTAAAGTCACATCATGTCATTCCATTATGCAATCTTCTGCTCTTATATGCCATCCTTTTTTATCTCTGGTGTGGTTTAATAAGCTTGACATACTAAGAGAAGCCTGAAAAGAAGTTGTTCTCACCCAGTCTGCATGTGGTAAATACTGTAGTTTGTGCGTCACCAGCAACACTGTCCTCTTCTGCTGTCTGAGCAACTTCAGAATTCCCTCTTGCATCAGGTGGTCACTCAGGTGGATGTCTAGAGCTGAGAATGGGTCATCCTGAGAGTAAATGATACAGACGTCTGTTACTGCATCCAAATAAGCAATACGTTTTCTCCCCAGCAGTGCCATAGGCATCTGCAGCCAGATTACAAGAGCATAACTCGCTTCTTTGGGGCGTATTGTGCCCCTCCCATTCCTCTGAATAATGTGTAATGTTATGAAATTGACACCTCATTCAAGCATGTGTAGCAATTCTATGACACTTCATTAAAGGGCAGTTTGGAAAAAATGTGGTGTATCTTTGCATGACTTAGAGGAAGCCACACTAGCTTAACTTTACTGTGTCACACGGGGAGCTCAAGTGGGCTTGGCCTCAATACATTTCTTATTTTCAAAGTGATGTAAATCGTATTCTGAAAATAAGCACATGCTCTCTCAGAAACTGTCCCACACACACATTAACACAAACTGCTAATCCATTTCAATGTATATGTTCACACTGTGTGCTGTGCTTTGGTGTGGTGGGTTCATACGTGACTATAATGGGTCACTTTACTTATTAACAATTACTACTAATAGGTCTTAAGACGTATTGTTCAGTAACCAGTATAAAACTAAGACGCCAGTTACACAGTCACATACTGAGAGTAAGGGTTAAAGTGTGAGCCTGCATGCTGGCCCTTGCAGTGTAAACAGTAATGCAGTAACCAAATAGACTGAAGCCTAAAGGTGTTCTATAATGGATGAAGGATCTTAGGCCAAGCACCCAGTCAGCCAGCAGCCAGCTCTGTGAGTGCAGTCTGAAGAAAAGTGAGTTTTCTACGGCTGGACTCACCAAGAACACTATACTGGTTTCCTGATAAAGTGCTCTGGCTACACTGATGCGCTGCCGCTGACCTCCAGACAGAATTATACCCTAGGAGACAGAGACAGAAGAGTAAGTATACACATTCCTACGTGCACACACATCCTATTACACTGTGAACAAGCCTACCCTCTCTCCAACCACAGTTTGATCTCCTTGAGGAAGTGTGTCAATATCAGGCTGTAGCTGGCAGGCCTCAATTACTTCTTTATACCTGCAGACACAGGAAATGAAAAGGACTGTTATTTGATTTTTGTTTGTTATTTTATTTGTATTATTTATAATTTTTGTTAAATTTTTTTTAAAATTAATTTTAGTAGATTACCATATACTTTATATATCATACACTATATTGAACAAAAATTATGTGGACACAAAACCATCACATCTATATGAGCATGTTTGATATCTCATTCCAAAACCATTTACCATGGAGTTGGTCCCTGCCTTTGCATCTATAACAGCCACCACTCTTCCAGGAAGGCTTTACACATGATTTTGGAGTGTATCTGTATGAATTTACACTCATCCAGTCGAACGGTCATTTGTGAGGCTTAGCTAGTAATTAACATTCCGACTCATCCCAAAGGTGTTCAGTGGTGATGAGGTCAGGGTTCCTGAGTAGACCTCTGGAGAAGACAATGTCTTTATGGACCTTACTTCGAAGAGACATGTTGCTACAAAGTTGGAAGCAAAAAACTGTCCTTGTACAATTATGGGGCCTAACTCAAACCCTGAAAAAACAAACTAATATACACCTGTAACTGAAAAACCTGAACTTAGTAACACAGTCGTGTGTCCACATACTTTTGGCCACACAGTGTGTACCTGTCTCTGTGTGTGTGTATGTGTGTATACATTTTAAGTAGACCTGTCTTTGTTAGTATTGGCTAATACTCAAATTGTCAACATCAGCGGTATCATGCCATCTTTAATGACACCAAAATCAATTAAATACACCTTATAATATCAACATCTCCACTTCTCTACAGGGACTGAACACTTTTGTTTTCATTTCTTTTTAGCCTTCAAATAACAATGGCTCTTTAAACTGACGTAACTCACCAGAGGCAAAACCCGTGAGCCTCACTGACTTTCTAAATGGAGAGATTTGGCCGGACATGGTGGTCCCTTAATAAGGGAATCTCATGGACTTTCACGAGATTGTGCACGGCGCCCTACCCAACTGAGGCAGAACATCGTGCCCTACCCAGCTGTCATTACATAACAACGCTGAGACTGTGTGCAGCACAACCGCTCTAATCTTTTATTTTTCTCACAGCTTCACCAAAACATCCATTAAAATGGGATGGGAGGGACAAAAAAGGACAAAAAAGGACAAAAACGAGACAAAAGCGTTTTTTTCTCTCTCATTTTTCCAGGGAGCGGTTTGTTAGGTAGATAAAGGCATTTCAATTTGACCTCCGGGTGGAGATTAAAATGCGCAGGATGAGTTATTGTGTTTGTGCGGAGCGCTGAAACGGAGTGTGCCTATCAACCACGCTGACTTTTCACATGACTAACCAGCAAGAGAAGAAGAGCATAAAGAAAAGCTGTATACCTTTTCTCACTGGGGGCCATGTCAAACAGGATGTTCTCCTCAACCGTGGCATTGAAGAGCCAAGGCCTCTGAGAAGCATAAGCCACTGGATCTCTTTTACTGCAAATTGGATTTATATTAGCAATATTGATGTAGTCACACTGAAACAGAATGAAATAAAATAAAAGATACATACTCAGATGGTTTTGAGCCAGTAACATGATTATCAGTCATTCTGGGGGAAAAAAATAATCAATATTGGTTCATATATTCATATTCATAAATATTTTACTTATGGTTTTATATAAAATCTTAGTGAACATTACTTGTCATTTCCTTCCTCATCCCGATCAGGTAGTCTGTAAGATAAACACCCAGTTTAAGACATAAGATAACATAAACCTTTATTAGTCCTACTAGTTGGAAATTGTTACAACACAAGATTAAAAAAAAGTACACTTTACAACTAATACAAACATTGGACCTCATAAAGTAAGATAAGTTGGGCATGACTGCACTGTCTGTATTCACTCACCCTATGCGTCCACTATATTGGTGTACAGTTATACACTGCAGCCCATTTGCTGCCATGCACAATGTGTCAGTCCTACTGATTCATTAACACCCAGTAACTGACAACAGGACCTGAGCTGCTACACTGACAATGTAAGATGTGTGGCATAAGTGCTTCAGCCAGGGAGAAGTTTTAGTGACATTCAAGTGATTCATTCCCCAAACAATACTCAGCCATAACCAGATCTGTGGTCACAAACTGATAACACAAATAGTGCATCAGCAGATGGGCTACAGGGTTTGCTGTAACTGACTGGAAAGTGAAGCTACACGGTTTGAAATGAGGTGCCCAGTGGGAGTGTATAGCTCAACAAAAAATTTTTCTTGTTACTAGTGTTCAGTAGTCAAAGTAACAAAAATAAATAAGCAAGCTACAGCTGTTGGGTGATCTGCTACCTGTTCCATGTGACACTTCCTGAGATTTTCTGCATCTCTCCAAGAGCAGCCAGCAATAGAGAGGACTTGCCACAGCCAACCTGACCCACGATCATTGTCAACTGACCTGACACACACACACACACACACACATACACACACACACACACACACACACACACACACACACACACACACACA
>JBBPDE010199120.1:0-13168 GCA_037974605.1 Nannopetersius ansorgii
CTGTAACTAATGACTGTAAGACTGTCCCTGTAACTAATGACTGTAAGACTGTCTCTGTAACTAATGACTGTAAGTCACTCTGGATAAGAGCATCAGCCAAATTGTCTCTTTACCTTTACTTTACTGTTTAAATCCACTGGTTTGTATTTGTATTAGAAAAAATGGTGCCTAAGAGTTTTGTCCATCACTTTAAAATTTACTTGTTGTGACATTTTCAAAACTGATCGCCTACTTAAAGCACCTTTGCACCAAAAGATGTAATTACATATAATTAAAAATACAAGCGACAGAAAAGACTCTTTGGATAATCCCAGAATAACCACTGTTAGTTCATTTAAGAAAACCTTTGGTTATCAAAATAATGATTTATTTTGGTAAACATGTTAATTTTTATGAAGTTTAAGGAGCCTCCACACATTACAGAGGTTCTTTATTTGTTAGAACACTCATATCTGGTTCTTTAGTAAAGGAACATGGTTCTTTTATGGTATCTTAAGAGACATCTAAAAAGAAAGTCAAATTACAAGATAGGAATAATCTGCTGCTAATACCAAGGAAGGTACTTTGGCAAATATAAAGTTAAGTGATGCAAAATATTTTATGGTAATGGGAATGGTTATGAAACAAAAATTCTTACGCAGTGTGTAAGTACTGTTAGAGTTATTATTTTTTTTAGACCTAAGCAGCAAAAAATGAAAAGAAATAAATTATATATTGGGCATGCTTTTTATAAAGTCTTTGACGCCAGTTGTCAGTTTCAGAATGCAAAAAATGCCTAATGTTAGATCATGTATGGCTATTTAGAGCTTCCGGGCTGATTACAACACTAATCCATTCACACATAAGAGTCAGGATGAGCAAAGAGCTCTGCAGCAAGAACAAGCAGGTCTCTACATCAGAATGACTCATTCTCTCTCTCTCTCTCTCTTTCTCTCTCTCTCTCTCTCCTGCACCCCTCCCCTTCTCCAATGGCTAGTTCAGACTAGATCTCTGATCGAGACTAAATGAAAACAGAATAAAAGGCAGACGTGTGTGAATATGCTCTCAGACTTGTGTGCTCAGGTGTAATGTTGAACAAAACCTCTATGATCATGAAGGTTCTGTTCCCTTTCCCTCTTCTGTCCTCATCTCTCACATTCTGCTGTTTGTCAAATTTACATCCGAGTGTCAGTCCCGCTTCAGGCACATTGTGGAAATTATTGAAGCGGTGCAAGAAGTTCCAAGAAATGCGGTAATGTCACCAGGGACTGATGCATCTCTTCTTCAGACTGAAATATGTTCCCATATGTATGTATGTATGTATGTATGTGTGTGTGTGTGTGTGTGTGTGTGTGTGTCTTTGTACACACACATATATATATATATATATATATATCAAATACAGACTTATATTGATACACAAACAAACAGATACATATATAGATACACATACTGTTATATATACATACATACACATATTGATCAGCACTAAAACCTGTCTTTGTGATTTATATTAAAATTCTGCAGGCTGATGCAAAGCTGTTTGGTGCCCCAGAATGAATTGAATGATGCATTATTCCCTCATAATGGTTACATTCTACCCATATGTTTAATGTAATGAAGCTTATCTACTGGCTAAAAAATTTTTTTTTCCTCCTGTAGTTTCGTATCTGGCATTAGATGCCAGTCCGGTTGTATTTCAAAGTGGTTGCTTCATGACTCTAAACTTATCTGCAGTCTATCTGCATCACTTGCCATGTGAACTATGCAAAGCAGCCGTTAATAGTAAGGCTGGAGAATGCATGAGCTTGGAGCTTCTGGATGTCTTTATTAGGGTCGCCACACAATAAGCCTATAATGGGGGGAGTTTGGCTCCGAGCAGCAGGATGACTCAGTTCTGGGGGCTGATGAGGGAAAGATGCTAATTTTAAACTGTTAGATGTGCGTAAGAGCGGACTGATCAAATATGAAAATGTTCTCTCTCCAGATGTGACGCACATGACTCACCCACCACTTGACAGGGTTACGTAAGAAGGCCCCTTCTTCATTATTCTTTGACAACGCCCGATATTCACACCGCCCTTGCTCTGACTTTGAGAAGATACAGTGTGTAAGGTGGTTTAACACGTTCCAGGTTACTAGCGCCCCTCTCTGGTGAAATATGGGATTGCATGTGTGACTTTTATTTATTTAAAATTATTTACTGTGTTGTATATCTTATTCTTTGGGGTGTTCTTGTGGCGTTTCATCATCTTGCTTGTTTTTGTCTCTCATTTATATTTCTTCCTTTTGCAATGTGTAAATAATTAAAAGAAAAAATAATAAAAATGAATAAAAAAAATAATTAGAATATCCATAATAAAAATAACAGTAACAACATCGTGGAAAACGTTTTAAAGATATGATTGTTCCACTCAATTTAAAATTTGGTGTATGCTTGTAAGATATTCAGAATCAAAAACCGTTTAAGATCACAGTGGAAATTGCTTGATTTTTAACTTAAACTATTGTATTTTTAAACAATACCTTAAATAATAAGCTATTTTCCTAAGTAACATCTGACAATGGTCAAGTAAGCTAGTCAGCCAAGTCAACACATTAAAACACAGCGTAGTTTTCAACAATGTGTGTTTTTTAGCTTAAACTAGGCCTGTTTTAAGGTGGGTTTTCATCTGTCTGCATCTTCGTTATGTAAAAACAACTTGAGACTGTCAGAACCCTGCTAGGATTCTTTATTGTGTCATAAAGGAGCCACCAAATCTCAGGGTTCCACACTCATCTGAGCAAAGCGGACAGACAGGAAAGGCAACATGAAGGAGGCTGGCAGATAATTATGCAGAACCTCCATCACTCTCTGGACCATCTCGGACTTCTGGCACGTCAAAGAACAAAAGACGGACCATCAGTAAGAAAATGAACAGAGAAAGGGTTGGTATCGCCAAAGCAAGATCAACACTCCCCCTTCAGCATCTGGTTCTCTTGGAGTTTAATTCCAGGACAGCAGAAGAAACAGTTGACTGGCTTCTAGGGAAGCTCTCTGAGGCAGAGTCCCGAGGGGGAGCTGAATTGCTGGGGAGAGTCATTGATCAGCCAGAAGGAGGAGGCAGAGTGGTGGTGATTGGAGCCACTTCAGAGCGTTTACTCTTCGAAGTGGATGAGGAGCTTCTCTTCCGTCGCAAGCCTTTCCGTTGTGGTCATAGACTGCACCCAAACAATACACATCCAACACATCCTGGTGAAGCAGAAGGACTGCATGGAATCCTGTCTTCAGCCGAGGCAGTCAATCTGGTGCGAAGGATTCTGGGCCAGCTGACAGTGGGGGAAAGGGAAAAGGTTCCTGGGGTTTCTGTGCTCCCCGGCAACTCAGTCATCAATATCCTTCACAGGCATGGCTTCATCACAGACTCATACCCGCTGCATGATGCTTCTCAACTGACACACCTCAGGCAAGCATGGAGAGTCAACTGGGGTGGACTCAAACCTTTCAATCGGATGTACCTTCTGGAGGAAATTAAGGAATACTTTGGGGAGGGAGTGGCCCATTACTTTTGCTTCCTGGGATCTCTTATCACTGCTCTTCTCCAGAAATCACTTCTTCTTCTTCTTGTTCTCAACAACTTGCCCTTCTGTCATAGTTGGAACGGTTGGAAATTTTTCACATTTTCCAGCATGGTTTGGTCAGAACTCTTCTTAAATGGATGGAAACAGAGAAGTGAGGATTTGAAAGCTGACTGGGAGGGCCCAAAGTCATGGCAGTCTAACAGGTGCTCCTCAGGTTCCACACGACTGAGAGAAGCTGTAGAAAACACCACTGTAAACAAGCACTCTAGATTCCGACTCTCTATGCTCTTCCTCATCTCTATGTTGCTTCTTTCCTCCATAGTGATTCTGGCCTACCTTTGTTTGGATGCCATTGTTTGGATTTTTTCACACAAGCAGCAGATGTCTACCATCATACAAACACTGGATTACCTACCAGAGATAGCACTGACAGTTGCAATGGAGGGCATGGACCATATTGCCTTGCAGTTTTCTCATAGGCTTTGTGCTAAATACCTGTATCAAGGAACCAATGCAAGACTCTACCAACCTCTGCTTCCTGAGCTCATCATTGTATACATCTACAATCACTTTGCCATCCACTTCTACAGGGCCCTGTTTCAGCCGGACCTCATCACTCTGCAGCACCAACTGACAGTGCAGTTTGTCACCCAGATTGCTCTACAACTGTTGACTGGTTGTTTACTGCCATTCTTGCAGTGGAAAAGGACTGGAACTCAGCTGGAGAGACAACCTCTTCTGCTACAACAAATCCAAAATCAGAGCAGCAGACCTTCAAGAAATCCCTTCGAGACTCATGGCCACCTGAGCATCCTTCTTGCCTACTGCCATGTTATGTTGTTCTCTGGCATTTACCCTCAGTGCGCCCTCTGGTGCCTGTTAAAAGCAGTGGCACAGTCAAACCTGGACTTCTGGCACATGTGTGTCTTTTACCGTCGTCCTTTCCTACAACCAGCTTCAGGGATCAGACATACCTGGTCCTGTATATTTGATATTGTGGGGGTGCTGTCCACACTGGCTAATTCTGTGCTGCTGTGGACATCATCAGACATCCAGCTCTTTTCCCTGGGCCTCAGTCAGTGGGAGGTTCTGGAGGTAATCCTGGCTCCCCCTCTGTTGACGATGGGTTTGAAGATGGCTATTACGTCAGTGATGTCTCGTATCCTAAACTCCAGTGCCCCACAGCCAGAGCGACCTCGGCAGCACCCTCTTAGACAGTGTAGGCTTCACTTTCAGTAGACACACTGGGACTGATGCTACACATAGTGACGTAATAAAGCAATTCAGCTTGAGCAAATGAGGAAAAACATTTTTTTAAGAAACTTTGAAAAATCAGTAGTTTCAGTTTTCCAGTAGCCTTCCAGTTCTTTTAGAGCTTTTGTGTCCCTCTGTACTGCAAATTGTAGGGGTTTCCCTGCTCCAACACACCAGCATATCATTGTTGTCAGGGCAAGTCCTCATATCTTCAGAATGGTCACTTTACAGAAGAAGAAATAACATTAATTTCAATTTAAAGTTAAGGTTTATACATTTTACCAAGTAATTTTGGACAATTTGTATGCCATGTAAACAGCATAAAATTCCATTTGAAAAAGGGAAATAAATGGCAAAAAGAGAGATACAATGGTTAATCCCAACAGTGATGAGATACACCTTTAGCATGCAAGACAGGGGTACTTCAGGGGGACAATTGGAAACCAATGGTTTAGAGGACTACTTCTACAAATGAATGATAATACAAAAAATAGCTAAACTGAATTTTATCTACATAAACAGGCACATAAACATATATTATGGGCATCCTAATGCTCCTTGTCACTCACACCTGAAACAAAATAACAGAAATATCAAATGTTTTACAGTACAGTGTACAGTACAGTACATTACAGTTTTACAGTAATTGACTAGTCAACCTGTCACACAATTTATTAGCCCCCCTCTAACACATCAATCAAGCGTTTCTTATCGGCCTGAAAGCTATCTAGCCCTTCCCCCTACCATATGGCAGACAGACGATTGTCTGCAGAGCTCATCTTGATGTGGTTGCCGACTGTCGCAGACACTCTGAATCAATTAAGCTTATTGCAGTATATGCTGATGAGTGGGTATCTTTTTCACTGATGAAGCCAAAGAAGATGCATTTAGATGTGCCTGTATCTCATTGGAGTTTGCAATAAAACAAATGGGAAACATACACTGATCCAGCCGTGGATATACAAGTTCTATCTGCTCAAAATTTAATATTAGTAATTATGGATACACTGTAGAAGCGTTTTAGTATATAAAACATACAAGCCAAAAAAGATAACGAATAATTTAAAACGGTCACCGAGGTTTATTACAAAAGCTTGCAGCCCAACAGACATCTCTCCTTACGTCTTTGTGCTCAGAAAAGTTATCGAACCTTTACACAGATTAGGTTCAATGTTCAGAATTTACAGACAATCTTGAAAGAAGATAATCAGAGTTCTTTTCTGTGTTCTTTCAATAATTGCGATCAATGTATGCATAATTTATTATAGATGTTGCAATTTATTTTACTCCAGTGCCTTTGTAAAAAGATATTATACTACTTACTCTATCTTTCTAAAATGATTGTGTATTATGTGTAACTGTGTACATATAGTGCTTAAAAATACTGCACATACTGATTTTTTTCATAGAAGTTCCACTACATTTACATTTACGGCATTTATCAGACACTTTTATCCAAAGCGACTTCCAGTCTGTAACTACAGGGGACAGTCTCCCTGGAGCAACTTGGGGTTAAGGGTCTTGCTCAGGGACCCAGTGGTGGTGCTGGAGGTAGGATTCAAACCGGGGACCTCTGGTCTGGAGGCAAGTATCCTACCCACTGAGCTACCGCCACCCCTACGAACATTTGATTGGATATGCCCATCCTCCTTGAGGCAGGAAGTGAAGAAATAGCCACAGCCTCAAACACACAAAACAAACATACTTTACTTAGTTAAACAGAGCAATTTAATTACATATCCTATCAGCTAAGCGCTGTAAGCCAGGTAAATCCTTTTTACCATTGGTGGATGTTCGGACAATGTATTTTCCATGCAGATCAAAAATATGTATCCAGCATATTGTCCAAGCTCTTGTCCTTTAATACTATTGTCAGTAGTTAGTAAACCCCAGAGAAGCTTCAAATTACTGCTGAAGCCACATAGAGGTTTTTTTTGGCCACTTGGTATGCGTGCCCTTTTCCCTTGTGTCTTTGTCCAACAGTGAGCAAGGATTTCCATGTCATAAAACAGAGCTGCTTTATTCTTTGGTTATATAAGCTTTTGCATTCATGGCTTCTGAAGGTCACTGAAGTCATGTCCTTAGTTTTTCTTATTACATGAGCTTATTTCATGCCTGTTTCCCAGCGGTGCCAAGGTGTAGGTCCCTGCTCAACTGGCTTTGAAGACCCAGACTCCTTAAAGCAAAGAGAACAGTTATTATGGCCTAAATAATATTTTTTTAAAATAATATTTAAAAGAATAACATTTGGTCTTAAAAAATATTCTTAATTATGTTTACTTTGTTTATTTTTCACATCAGTTTTAATCACCAGCTGCTCTTATATTGTGTAAAAATTTGAGTATAAATTACTTATTACAATACTTATATTCATTAAGTTTCTCATGCTGCTGTGATGTTTTGTTATGACAATGATGTTTTGTTATAAACCAATCAAGATTACGCTATTCTATAGGTTTCTCCAGGGTGAGAATGTACAAGAATACTACAGTGAATTTTGTAATCCCTGATATGAATGGTACCAATAAACTATTCGATATCTACTCAAGCTTAGAGACAAAAAAGGCGTGAAAATCAGAAAATGTATGTATATTGTAGATATTGTGGTCATTTTGACCTAAAAATACTACAACATTTCATTTACCAACAACACAATTGATGGAATACATATTCAGTAGAAATGTGTAAGAAATGTGAATGAAAGGCGCACAATTCAACATTCATAAAAGTCTTTCAATTGTACTTTCATGCTATTTTATACTGCCATGTTTGTTACATGTTGTTGTACAACATTTTTAATATCAAGATAGCTTCAGTTGTGCTGTGCATTAAGCTCAGCACAGTCATGGAGTTTATGAAGATTTTCATAGCAGGGGGTTCTCCACTCTACCCTTTCACGCCTCATAACATAATAAATCCCTCATAAGCCATAACATTTCACACAGAGAGCCAACAGTGTCCTAGCAAATAACAGAATAACGGTAAAATTGTTTTTTTTTTAATTGCATTAAGAAAACATATCCAAATCAATTTCCATTCTGGCCTGCAGAAATCAGCTACTCAGCAGTCACTGGCTCTTTAGTACACATTGCGATGGAAACTTTTATGATATGGGACTCATAAGAGATGATACATTTAACTCACAGACAGCTTAAATTAATTATTCATTATTATTAGTGGAAGGTTACAGAGTACATTGAAAACTGTGGCCACATATCCATCATCATAAAATGAATTCAAATGATCAGAACCAAAAGTTCTTAGTCCACAAATGTATTTCCAATATGCACAACAGAGCTGTATAGTTTTTAATCTGTATTTAGTCCTGCTTTTGGAACAATGTACTCATTAAAATGTCTAAAACATTCTGGCCAGAGATACTATTTCTAAATTCTCACAGTGGAAACTTAACAGCATTAGTGAGTTATATTGATGTACTTCAAAATGACTGACCTCTTCCACTTTAGAGGAAGGTGGGGGCCAGACGACTGTCAACTTGCCCCTGTATACATGACCTACATGGACAAGAAAGACAAAAAAAACCCAAAAACTTTTAAATATGGATACTACAAAATACAAATGAATGTGTATCATGTAATTTAAGAAAGTTATTAGACAGTCACTATTGTTTTAGCTCTGTACCACACATTACAGCACTTTACACTTACAGTACTCTCAAATGAGGGAACTGTGTATAAATAGAGCTTCAAAAAGTTCATAGGATTTCTACTTATAGCTGTTGCTGTCAAAACAACAAGAATTCAGGCATTAGCTCCCATCATCAACTGACAGACTGCACTGTACAGTGTACAACACCTGATGCTGTAGATGTGGGTTCTACAAAAGCAGACTGCGCATCTCCACCCTGTTGGTCTTCTAGTCTGTTCCACTGGTCACCGTAGAGTCTACTCCTCAGTCTTCTCAGTTCTTGCTCTTTCTCCATAGCCTCTCTGATATCTTTCTCCACATCTGGTCTCAGAGACAGAGCAGGACGGAGCAGAAAAAATGGATTCTTTGTTTTTAGGACAGAACCTTCCTCATCCGCTTCGTCCATGGTGGAAGGCATCACATCAGAATCCAAGACCAATGAACTCAAGCTAATAGAAGGCTGAGGTGACTCTGCCTGGTTTTCATGGGAGGATGAATCTGAAGTTTTCTTTTGATATTCGTTGTGATCAGATACGTCTTCATATTCTCTGCCCCATAATGGAGAATCTTTAAATTGGTGGTTTGTGAACAGTTCTAGACTACGGGTACGTTCAAGCACGGACACGAATGGTAAGCCGTCCCCTTGCACACCATGATCTTCAGCATTAATGGCTGTGAATGAAGAAGAAAAAAATTTCCTGCACCTGGAAGAGTTCTTAACATCCGTTTTCTTGCACTGGTGGAAAGCCTCAAAAGGCATCTTTTTTCCCTTCAAATCCCAGGTATGGCTCCTACTGTAGAAGCCCGGGACCTTCCCTAGTCTTTTCAGGGCTTGTTCCTTCATTGCCTCTTGCTTTATATCCTGTAGCATTTTTCTCTTTGCAAGCCTTTTTTCAGCATCAAAACCAAAAGTTGCACAAGAGAAGTGATCCAGAACTTCCAAAGACCTCTTAACTGGCAGTTCCACCAGTTCCTGTGATCTCCAATCCCATTCGTCAAGGCCCCTGGAGCGACGCAAACTCTGCTCTCTTTCTAAACCTTGTCTGATCTCTCTCTGTATGGGGGTCTCATCTGGAGGCATGAGGTTTTGAGTGCAGCTTGTAGAAAGTTCATGGATTCCGCCTGGGAAGAAGTCAGCAGACACCCCACTGTCACTTTGGTCATCAGTACTCACCTCCTTCTCCATTGTGGCCTGTTTGTGTGCTCCAGTATGTGCTGAAGTTGGATGAGCACCCTTTGCTTCTGTTTGGTGCTGTTTGTCTTCACTATCTTTTTTCTCTGGATTTTCAACTCTCAAAAAGACTCCTTTCTCTCCACCATCCTCCCCTTCTGTACCTGGCGTCATGGTTACATCATTAGACGTCACCATGGCTGCAGTGTTTGATGCTGATGAACCATCTGACACCTGTTGCAGCTCTTGATTCTGCTGCACAAGACGCAGTCGATGAAGCAACAGCTCTCCCTGATGGATATTTTCAGCAATTGCATCCTTTGAAGAGAAACAGGCTGCTCCACCTTGAAGTGTGGTTTGAAAATTGATTGCATCTTGATCAGAAGCAGCAGTCTCCTCCATTTCCTTTGTTTTAGGTTCCTTTAACAAGACCTGGCCCTCACAAGGCTCCAGGAGTGGTGTTTTCAAAATGTGATGATCTAGATGAGGGTCATGTGGATCTTTTAGTTCCCTATCTTTCTCTTTAGCATCATCTGAACCAGCTTCTTCCTTCAGAATAGCAATACCCTCATCCACATTTTGGCGTCCACTGTCCTCTTCGCATGTCTGATTTGCTCCATCATCAGGTTGAATGTCAGTCCTCAAATCACTAATCAGATAAGGCACACTGAATTCCTTCTTTGCTAATGTCACATTTGGGCAAATACTGATTTCCTCAGTATTTGGTGATAAGGCATCAGTCTTTTCCTCAGGCTTTGCATTGTTTTTCTTTGAAGTGACAATGTTTTCATCATTATGTTCTTCTGTGTCTTTTAGGGTATTTTGGTCTCCCTCTATAGTTGGAGTAGCATTTTCTTGCTGAGTATTAATGAATGCAGTCCGCTCTTCTAGGCGTAAAGCTTGGCATGTCCTGTTAAAATTATTTTGATCGTCTTGGGTTATGGTGAACCTGTCACACTCTTCTGACGAAGCCTGCTTGGATTCCTTCTTGTTCTCACCTGGAATAGTAACCTGCTCATTCTGTGAGACTTCATGTGCTTCAAGTGAAGACACTATGGTGTCTATATCACTGATAGCGGCAAGCGATTCAGCCTCTTCAGCTTTTTGTTTGTCGTCATACGATTCAATGGTTTGCAAACCTCTTGCCGAATAATTGTTTCCTGTGTTGTTATCTGGGGTGAGGGCTTCCACGAGTGAACCAGAAATGCATTCATTGACTTGTGCAGCATGAGCGGTGTCATGTGTTGTCTCAGTTGCCATTAATGTACCAGTAGCAATGCAAACTGCTTATAAACTGATGTCAATAAACACAACTGGGAAAAAATACAGGAGAATGTTAATTCTGTGTAAATGATGAAACACCTCTAACTCCATTACCAGTCATTTATGTCTGACCTTTATAACATGTTTGAATGAAATCATGATCACTATAATAATCAGCTGCACTATTATAATCAGATCATTTATGTTCTAGATAAAGTTTTCACAAAGAGCTGTCTTTCAGTTAATAGTTTTGACATTGTATTTTTCTGCCTTAGAAGAGTTTTGTAGGAACAAACGTTAAAAAACAAAACAAACATTAGGTCCTTTTTTTTTTAAAAATCAACATAAAAAAACAGTGATGGGTGTTTTTAACCATTGAATCATTCAAGCATTGTTCGTCGGTCAAACTTTGTAATACTACACTTAGTATTAACATTAAAATTCAGGCATCATGATGACCCTTCATTTTTATTATTGCACTGGTAATTGCCATGCTAGGTGACCTGGCATTTACTGCTGACCTGTGAGAGGAGATTTAATCGGCTTATAGCTTTCCTGCCTATAGTGTTATCTGTCACCTCTCTGACCTCTGCAGCCTACATGATTTCACAATACGGAACCTGGATGGTATACTGGCCTCATTTGTAACACATACATTACCTGTTGTTGAAATAAAAATAATTTCAAGGAATGTACTCACTCAGGCATTGAACAACTCGAGCAAAACAGATAGCAGAGCTTATCTTGACTAACCCAAAGTTTTGAATACTTTTCCCAGTCTTTTGTACCTATACAGTTATTTTATTTACTAGATAGAAATTACAATAGAATATCCCCTAACATCCCATTAATGCTAAGTGCTGATATACAGTGGTATTCAATGGTTTGGGAGCTGCTGGTCAAATGACAGTTTGTTTTTTTTTCTAACATACTTTCACACAATTACTTTATTTACATTTTAGCTTGAGATAAATTCAACCAAATAATGTGGCTTGTGAAAAAGTTGTGCCACATAATGTGGCGCATGATAGCACATTATGCTCTACAATTTGCAGAAAAACAGTTTGTTTTTACTGGAGAGAATGTGATGTGAGGATGCGATCAACAAAGGCGTGTTCAAACCTTTGCATAACACTGTAAATAGATAATTGCCTTAAATTGTTCTTAACCCTGTGCTTGTCACTGTATTTTAAGCATGCTTTCACTATGCTTAAAAAATGCCATGTATTCAGCACCAGAAACAATAAGAGATGCAATAAATTTTGAAATCAGGATCTCTATGACTATGACAAGCATTCCATTCCAGTGTTTGTTAAATTCCTACACAAGCACCTCATTCTGCTTAATGAGGTACTGATAAGTAATTCCCCATCTCTCACAATGAGACCAGTCGGATGACAAAACTCTACTAGAAATATGTCAACGATAATTATTGTCATTTTGTTTAAGAGTGAACAAAAGATTTGTTTTCTTTGAATTATTCAAGTTCAGTAAACACTGCATCATTTCTCTTATTTTGATGTGTTGCAATTCCCTTTAAAACAATGCTTTAAAGCACAATATTTTTATTTGGTAGTAAGGAGAAATACTGTCAGCAGTTCTTAAAATCTAAGGCTGGGCAGTTGAGTTGCACATATAAAAGATCAAACCTGAGAAACTGATTTTTTTGCAGTGGCCTCATCTTTTTCCGGAGCTGTATATTAGTAGTATATGTTGTGAATTTACTAGCAAATTAACTGAAAATACTATCAATAAGCTTTTAAAAACCTTTTCTCAGATACATTTGTACCTTAGAGGTGTACTGGTGCAATTAACAGACTATCAACCATCTCACTGGATTGCAATCCATACAATGCTAGCCTGTTAGCACTGTATGTATAAGCTACTATTAGCTGCTATTATTATCCAAACTGATTAGAGCAATACTTAGGCAATAGATTATATCTCCCCACTTTATCGGATTACTGAGACCTAACGATTTAGTAAACCATCTTGGCACGCAATATCTCTGACATTTAACTGCAACATTAGTACTGAATTTACAGCTTATCCTTAAGATAATGTTTTTATATGCCTTGTATGGACCATCAAAAAAGGTTCCAGCTGAAACTAATAGCAAAATATTTATACCTGTATTTCAACCATAGTACCATAGTACCATAGTAAAACAGTGTAATTAAAATGGAACACACTGCAGCAGCAGCCACACACGAGTCCAACATCAGTACTTGACCTCACTAACGCTCATGTCTTGACAGCAATGTCTCAACATCTAATGTAAAGCCTTGGCGA
>JBBPDE010199153.1:0-16501 GCA_037974605.1 Nannopetersius ansorgii
GTACCTGGCAGTCCTGGGATTTGAACCCACAACCTTCTGATCACAAGAGCAACTTCATAACCACCAGCCCACCACCCACCTCAATGCAAATGTACTTTAAAATTCACTGAAATCACTGAACTAACCAAAATCATATAACATTGCTGGATTTACCTCAGGGGCAGCAGGGACAAGCAATAATTGTAGGAATGTAATTTATGCATATATTTGCAAGCATAATCAGGAAACAGTCACTGTAAATTTAGTTACATACAGATTCAAATTAAAGTGATATTAGAAATATTAACACAATTCACTGGTGGCCTAGTGGTTAGGGTGTTGCCCCTGCAATCAGAAGGTTGTGGGTTTGAATCCTAACAGCTAGTGACATCGCTGAGGTACCCTTGGGCAAGGTACCATCCCCACATTGGTGGCAGCCCCCTGCTTCACTAGGTGAATGGGATAAATGCAGAGATTATATGAGATTCACATATGATTATCATAGACAACACTGATCACCCACTCCACAGTGTGGTGACTGAGCTGGAAAGCACCTTCAGCCACAGACTTACTAGCGTAAAGTGCTCCACTGAACGCCACAGAAAATCCTTCCTTCCCACAGCAATAAGACTCTATAACCACTCCCTCCGTCAAAGTTAAATATATGTGCAATTTAACCCTAGCTATACTCTAACAATAACTTATTTTCAGTGCAATATACTTATAATACTGTGCAATATATCTTGTGCAATACTTGTTACCTATGTGCAATACATTTCTTTTCCAAATACTTCTCTCTTGATAAGTGCATTTTTGTAATTTCACAATTTCATATTTTTGATAAAGGTACTTAGATGTAACTGTCTATTCTATTTACTGTACAGAGTGATTTAATTTTAACTTAAACTATATTCTCCTCTTGGTATACTTTTTATTATGGGTAAGTTGTATTATATTTCTTTTCTTAATATATTTCTAGTCTGAGAATATTTCTATTATATATTCAGGTATTTTATTCTGTATTGTTCTGTCTTGTGTGAGTGTGCAGTCGTGATGTTAAGTATTTCCTCCAAGATAAATAAAGTTCTCTGATTCTGATTCTGATTATAAGGGGGCACTTTACTGAGCTGTACATTTTGACTGAAAAGACTTTAGAAAGTGTCTTAAAGCTTTATTTTTTTAGTCAGTGAAAGCTGGGAGTGGAGGGAGGGGAGAGATTAAACATGATATTATTGGTTATAATTAGTTTTCCCCACCCTCACTAGCACATTGTGATTTTATAGGCTGGCCAAAGTCATTAGACTGGGAAGGAGGATGATAAGAAAATAAGATTTTATCAGGTTGAAAATAACATGATGTGGCAGTTTCAACAATATAGTTCATACTTTTTCTTTTCATTCTATATTCATCCTAATTTGAAGAGATTAGGTAAGAATTCACTTTTCCTTGAAGTAGCAAAAAACATTAAGGTATGAAGCACATAAATTAAGTGATAGCACAGGATCACACGGGCCCAGTTAACAGCGTTAAGCCCAGGGCAGCTGGTGTCCTAGTGGGTAGGGCATTTACCCTACAATAGGAAGTTGTGGGTTCACTTCCTAAGACTGCTAAGCACCTCTGAGGTACCCTGATTAAGGTACTGTCCCCACACACTGCTCCCCGGGCGCTGTGTTCCTGGCTGCCTGCTGGTTCACTTGGTGAATGGGTTAAACACAGGGTAAAAAATGTAATGCTGTTCACACTGTGTGCTGTGGTGTGTTGACATATGACATAATTTTCACTTCACTTATGAGACCTAACAACAACCAAGTAAAGATACGATACATAAACATACAGTCTCAAAGCAACAATCTGCAGTGCAGATCAAGCTAACTAAGTGGAAAGGGTCTCTGGCTATTATTAATATACCTTTCCAGAAACAAACAGGTGAATAAGATCAGAGGCCTGTAATTCCAGTTCTGAGCTCAGAAAATCACCTGGTATAAAAACCTCAGGGCGGTGAAATTACCCTGCACTGTTGCTTTTCCCCACCTCGTCACAATTACTCCAGCCAATTACATGCTGAACATAATCCTTTAACAGAGGTATGTGAAAACCTACCATTGCCAGATTAGAGTCTGACAGCCCGTGCAGCCGTAATAACGTTCTTTGTCAGCCCATCAGACGGCCTCCTCTGTCTCCTACATCAGCTCAGCCCTCCCTCCTACTGGGCTCGCGCCACTGAGGGATTGAGATGCTGAATTCGGCGAGGGATGCCGCCAGGAGTCGCATATATCTGAGACGAGCGCAAGGGAGCTGACAGGACAGCTCCACCACCCCTGCATCCCCTGCCATGCAAGACATGTAAACAAATCAGTCTCCTTGCTGTCTACGCTCGCTTCCCAGGATGAAGCACGCGTGCCGGCGTGGCGTCTGCCGAAGGGACAGGAGCTCCCGTGTGGAACCTGGAGAGGTGGTGTGAAACGATGGCAGCAGACCATCTGCTCAGTCTCTGACTTGCCGAAGAACATTTGGCTCTATGAGATGACTTGCAGAACCCTAAAGACTAGCTTCTGCTTTCCAACTACCTGCCAGTCTTTCTGGAACGTACTGAGTTTGGCATTTCTGTACAGTTGAAGATGAAGAAAAGTCTGGTCTTATAAAATGTGCAACATCCCACTTGCACATTGAACATATGTAAATCTGCCACATTGCGGCTACACTTAAAACTTTTACCTTCTACTGGTGTTGCTCCTTGTTGAAGCTGTTTTACTTTTTATTTCAGATTTGTGTTTTTAAATGTAAAATTGTACTTACATTCATACAGCTGGGGGCAGCTGGTAGCCTAGTGGTTAGGGCATTCACCCTGTGATCAGAAAGTCCGGGTTCGATTCCCAAGACTGCTAGGCACATCTAAGGTACCCTGAGCGAGGTACCGTCCCCACACACTGCTCCCTGGGTGCTGTGTTCTTAGCTGCCCCCTGCTGTATTCACTTGGTGAAGGGGTTAAATGCAGAGGAAGTACTTCGTGCTGTTCGCACAGTGTGCTGTGGTGTGTTCACGTATGACCAGATTGTCACTTTCATACTTATTTTGGCTTTACTTATACTTTTTTCTTTGTGCCCTAGAAGTATTCCAATTTGTGTTTAATTTAAAATTGTACATATTTTTTTTGTTGTTTGCAATGTCATGAGCATTTCACTTTGTGTTGTACTTATATAACTGTCAAGTGACAAATAAAAAATCTTGAATCTTAATTGAGGTACTGCTAGTTCAAATCCTGGGGTTACCTGGAAGGAGAAATGTTTAGTTACATCAGGCTCAAACTGGCAGTAATGGAACTTCATTAAACTCTATTGAAGCTAAGCCTTTTATTCAGGCCATAAACATCAACACATGGTTAAAAAAGAAATTAGGAAAAGACCAACTTTGATATTGTTGATTTCTGCTAGTGAATGGTGTGAGTGTGTGCACCATGCAGTGGGCCGGTGGCCTGCCAAGGGTGGGTCCGTGCCTCGCACCCATTTGCCCCAGGATGGGTACTCTTGACTTTAGTAAGGATTAAGTGGTTACAGAAAATGAGTGAATGCTAGTGCCCCTATGGGATTCTAGTACTAGTGCCCCTATGGAAATTAAACACAGACAAATAAAGCTTGTAATAGACTGCCATATTGCACCTGGTATGTAGTGTTTCTAGAGTAACTTCTTTAGTAAAAAGTAATTGCATAGAGAAGCCCATTGGTTAGGCTACCAATTATATTCAGTGACATAACTGGGACCTCCAGTGATGTTTACCTTTACAAAGTTGGTCACATTAATTGGAACTGAATGTCTGATAACTGATCATTTTTCACAGATGACCATATCAGTCAGTAGAACATGGTTCAGTTAAAACTACTGGAGCTGTCATGGTTCGGCCAGTGGCCGGTTAGGGCCACTGCTTTTTTGTTAATGTTTCAAGTCTGTTTTTGCTCTGTTTTCGGTTCTGTATTCTGGGGGGCTTTTATTTTGATATGTTTTCTGGGTTTTGCTTTTGTCACGTGTCTGTTAGGTTTTCATGTGTCACGTGCCTTATGTTGTCAGCTGTTTTCTGTTTATGTGCGCCTTAATTCACAGCTGTCTTGTGTTTTCCCTGATTCTGTCATGTATTTAAGCCTGTTTCTGTTAGTCCTTCCTCATGTGTCCATCGCCTCACTCCCAGATCGTTTTTCCTGATGCCTGATTCCTGTTGTCCTGAAGTCTAATTCCTGTTCTTGACGGCCCCCGTGCCTGGTTTGGTTTTGTTTATTTTCAGTTTGTAAATAAAGAGTATCGAGTATGGATCCCTGGTCTCCGACTTGGTCCTTGCCCTTGGTCCTTGCGCCCTCGACTCTGACAGGAGCTGAATTTTTTCCAGAATAAACTTACATTAGCTCATATTTAGCGCCTTAAAATTGGTATTGATGGCAAAACTTATCATTCCAAACATATCAGTCCAACCTTAGTTTAAACAACCCCATTCAAATCAGCTGATTATGCTTATAATACTTTAAAAAAAATACTTAAAACAAGGAAATCACCAGGATTTGGCGTTCCAGGATCATCACTGTCCATCACCGATGCTGAAAAATGATCTCACACTTGCTTGCCATCAGTTTTATGTCATTATTCTGGGAGCACATACTGTTTTCATGTTTGATTCTTCACTCAGAAGAGAACTCATGATGATTCTGGATAACAGGTGCTGCCAATCTTCCACCATGATCCGTTCTGTCAGACCTTCACCTTCTCACCATGTGTTGTGTAAAGACTCCTTGAATAAAATGTGACGAGCCACATGCTCTGGAGCCATTTGTCTACATTTTCCAGTTCTTTGCCAGGATCTTATCCCCTCAGCAGCATAAATAATGCAGGCAGCTTTCAGCACTGCTTAGGCACTGAGATTTCATGTCTCGCCTGCAACAAACTGGTTTGTTTTTCTTTTTCCTCTGCTGTTGTTCGGAGGCGGCGTCAGTTTTGTCAGTCAGCAGCAGAGCTTTGAAGACACTATACCCTGTCACATGTGTAGTCTTTTAAAAAATGAAGCCACATTTTCAAAAGTATGTGGGCTTCAATCCTATCCAAAACACTCACGCACTCCTAAAGGTACAGTGCAGCTACGATATGCTCTACCTATAAACACTTTACACAATCAACTGTTTCTAAGTGCGGCCACAAAGGCATTAATTAGACATTCATTATGGCAGCAAAAACAGAAATGACACGTAATTGAAACTGTCTATATATGATTTAAATTGATCATACTATGTATGCACAATAGAGGCAAAAGTATTGGGATGCCTGACCATTACATCTAAGAGCAGTTTGCCATTGCATTCAAATACATGGACTTTAATATGGAGTTCCTGCACTCCCTACCACTCTTTGCAGCTATAACATCTACTTTCTGTGGAAATTTGTGCCCATTCATTCTGTAGAGCATTTATATGATCAGGCATTGATGTTGGATGAGACTCTCCATTCCAGTTCATTGCAAAGGTGTTGGATGGGGTTGAGGTCAGAGCTCTGTGTTGGTCAGTCAAGTTCTTCCACACTGAACCCATCCAGCCATGTCTTTATGGAGATCACTTTGTGCACTGGGGCACAGTCATGCCAGGACAGAAAATATTCTTCCCCAGAATGTTAGGAGACTGCTGTCGCGCATTAGGTCCTGCTCATCAGAATCGAGGCCACAGGTGATGGAGATTATCATGTTGCAACTGCTGTTAGCAAACAATGGAGACACATGAGCATAGCAACTGTTTAAAGCCATCAGTTGGAATGCTTTCTGTAGGAGTGTTTAACTGAATTACAAAAGCTATTTTTGTGCAAAGACATTGATCCTAGTTTAAAACCTTTAGTTATATTATTATTTGATTGGTATTTCTTTGAATACACTACATGAGCAAAAGTATTGGGACATTACCAACAGGGTCTTGCATTCAAATCCATAGATATGGAGTTGCCCCCCCCCTTTTCAGCTATAACAGCTTCCATGCTTCTTGGAAGGTTTTCCTCAAGATTTTGGAATTTCTATTGATGAGGCCAGACACTGATGTTGGATGAGAAGACCTGGCTCACAATCTCCATTCCAGTTCATCCCAAATGTGTTCAGTGGGTTTGAGTTCAGAGTGCGGGCCACAATCATGTTCTTCCACACCAAACTCATCCAGCCATGTCTTTATGGAGCTTGCTTTGTACACTGGGGTACAGTCATGCTGGAATAGAGAAGGTTCTTCCCCAAACTGTGTCCACAAAGTTGGAAGCATGGTGTTGTCCAAAATGTCTTAGTATAATGAAGCATTAAGATTCCCCTTCTCTGGAAGTAAGGGTGCGCCCCAATACATTTGACCATATAGTGCATATGCCTGTACTATTATTGAAAGTAGCTTTTGACTGGCCTGTCAGACACAATAGACATATTTTCCATCTTGCCTTCTCAGTAGTTATACACACCTTTACAGTTAAGTGTTATACTACTGCAGAGGACAAACTTGCAGTAGTGAGCCCTTTCCCCAAACAAGCCCAGATACAGTACCCAGGTATTTTAGACAACTGTACAAGCCTCCTATAAATATGTTCCACTTTATTTTTTAGCAGTTTTAGGAAGATTGTGCCTGATTGTTCATCCATCAGAGTGATATTCACTGAAATATTAAAGAGTTTAAAAAGTTAATAATGTACTGTACACAGTATAGACTCTGCTAATCTCCCATTATCTTGTTTCTGATTCAACTGCTTGACTGAAGAAAATTCTATGCAAATAAAAAGAAGACATTCTAAAACTCACTTACTCATAATAATCCTTGGATTAAAAAGGAAATAAAACCAGCTTAGGAGAAACTGTCATAAATCTGAGCACTGAAACATGATATTCCGAAAGAGCACATCTCCATTTACAGTAATGCCATGATAAGACCCACAAACTCATCCTCATCTAGTGTATTTAATCCTCTACCACAGCATTTCTCTAAATTGTCTAACAATGTTACATTTTGCTCTTTCACATATGATATGGAATCTTTTCCTACATCAGTATTTAAGACTGGAATGTTTGTTTGCATGCAAAAATAGGCTTAAATTATTTTAAACTGCTCTCTATCAACAGGGCTTTTTCCAGATGCCCGTGTGAAGCCTTTCCTTCAAAAGTGTAGAACAGGTCTTTGTGTATTCAACTGTACACTAATTTCAAACGTTATAGGAACAAGTCATATTCACTGTAGGTATCCAAACAATTAAGTCAGTAATTCCAGGCAGTTTTGTTCTTAGCGTAGCACTGAAAGTCATTTGTCTGTGTTGTGAATGACCTCAGACTTCCACCAAAACTAATTCTGCTTCACTATCATGAAAAGAAAATATGAGGGACAGAGAGTATTTGGTTTCCCTGGAAAACAACTTAATAAAAACATTTGTCAAAATCCGAAACGTTCAGTGTGGAGTCCCACAGGGTTCCATTTTAGGGCCTTTGCTCTCCTCTTTTATGTGTTCCTTCTAACTGAAATCAGAAAATATGAGATCAGTGTTCTGTACTAAAATATTATTTTAATTGTCTATGAAAATCAAGAGTCTGTGTTCATTCAAAACTGTGTAAACAGTGATAGAGTTTAGGCCTTTCTATCCCAGAGTGATGTAAGAGAATGTGTACACGTTCATTGTTGAAGGCAAAACAGTAATTTTCTCGGTAATGAGCTCCTCAGAAAACACTCTCTACAACTCACACCAAATGCAACAGCTTGGATCCTAATGGAAACAAGACAGAGAGCATAAAACAACATTCGGACAACACTTTACAGAACACTGGGCATCTGTATCTTGTAGGACTGATTTTAAATAGCCTAGTACTTGCGTACCTCACTGAATGTTTTATGTTCCAACACTTCATCAATATATCTTAGCTTTCAATTCAAATTCTATCTCTGTGTTATTTTGATCTAAAATGTACAAAGGAAATATTTCACATTTTTGTTTCCTTTAATAGTGCTGTAAACAGAAGACCATCACTAAAATTAAGTCTAATTTCTTCTGCTATTGGATATTATCACCCTCTACCAGTATGAAGTCATTTTTATTATTGCTATTATTATTACTGGGTACAGACTAGGGATGGAAATCAATAAGAAATGATTGATTTTAAATTATCAATTCTTCTTATCGATCCGATTCTTTAGCGATTCCTAAACACTATAAAAAAAAAATTTTTAACGTATAATTTTTTGGACGGGCAAAAAGACCTGGTTAGCTACATATTTACATTTTTAAAAAAGTTGTCATAGGCCATTTTTTTAGCTGTCAGAACTGTCAATCTTGTCATTTACATGGTTAATATGAACACTTGAACAATAAATGATGCACTTATCTTCCTTTAAACAATAAATATGGTCCAAATATGAAAATATAATAATAAAAATAAAATAGTATTGACAAAAACACTGACTATGTAGAAACAAGCATATTAGAAGGCCATCTTCTTAACACTTTAACATGTTAAACATATAAATGCTCCTTTTCTTTAAACTTATAACATTTGATTATGTAACAGTAAAACGGATCGCGCAAAAGAACCTGCAAAGAACCACTAGAGGAACCGATAACACTGGAGGTAAATAATTCCGTGCTTTGCAAAATTAAAACCGGTTCTAAATCAGTTTCGATTCCCACCCCTTGTTCAGACTGAAGAGTTTAACAGGACGCCAACAGACAAACTACTCCAATAATATTCAGCAATCACTGACAAGCTCAGGAAATGACTGTCCAAAGCTGCTTTAAAGAGTTTTTCAAATTTCTCAGCTAGTGACAGAATTTTCTGACACTGCTGGTCTGTCTCTCCTCAAGAAGAAAACCTGATGAACACCTTTAGATGCACTTTTTGCCACAACATGAAGGCTTGTTTTTTATATGTATTTTAACAGAAGGATTTGTTGTTTCTGTTGTTCTGGAAAAAAAAACCCAAATTACTCAATTAATCACAAAAAACTATGGATTACTAGTACAGTTGGTAGGGAAAATCCTTCAGTGTAGAAGACATATAGATCACTCGCCACAGAAAACCATTCTTTATTACATGCAATTGGTATTTTACTGGTATATACATGATGCTTGACTTCTTACAAGGCAAACTGGAACACTGTTTAAAAATCAAGATTTTAAAGCCCTGTGGCATTTACATTTGGTTACAATATAAGATGTAAGGTAAGCTAACTTATCAGACTGTATCACAGTACATCAATAGCTATAAATCATTTGCAAATGGGCTAATCAGTGTTTGGGTCCCGCGGAGCAGCCAGTGGCGTGAAAGGTCAGTCTTTCACCTGCAGGCAGCAAGTCATCCATCACTGTCTGTCAGTCTTTTTCTCCCTCCCCCTTTTTGTGTACTCGTCCATGCAGCTTCAAAAGAGCTTCTCTCTTTTTCCACTTGTCTACTTTTTCACTTTCCTTTGCCTCTGTTGTTGTACCAAAACTTCAGTCTGTCGAGCAAGCCCACAGCGTGGTGGTCTGTCTTAAAAGAAGCCGAGCAAAAACGAATCGGGGCATCGGAGCCACAGGTCGGTCATTATCTGAGTTCAAGGAATTTGTGACCTTTAGGGCTCAGAGAACTGAGAACTCTGTGAAGAAATGTTGCGAGTAATTGCACCTCTCCTGCACTCTAACCCCGTCCTTTCTGCCTGACAGTAAGCCCTTGTGAAAGCTTTAAAAAAACACCTCCCTCGCCTTTCTACCGCTCTTCAGTTTCTGGTCCTTTTTCTCCTCCCCATCTTTTGTTTGGCTGTGAAAAGTACCTGCTTGCAGAGAAATAATTAGCTGTATTATGTCTTCAGGGCTGTGTTTGCACTCCTGGTTCGGCCGAGGTGCAGCTCCACAAAGCCCACACACATCCATCTGCGCTCCTCATTAGCAGCTCAGCGCCACACAAGCCCATCTCCAAGAAAGCACAGGTTTGAGTTGGTGCAACTGAACAAACCTTTTCAAATTATTGCAGCTTTGTTCACTCTAGACTATTCTCTAACAGTCATGAGTGGCTCACTAGCTTGTATAGCTGCTCAAACAGGCTTTAAGTACTCATTCTTAATACCACTCTCAAAAAGAATTCTATTTCATATTTAGCCAGCATTAGACGATGTTCTGCTTTTATAAATTTGTACAAATCACTTGTTACGAAGATGCTGAGAGAAATACCTACATCATGCTGTAAGTTAATGTTCTGTCAAATGAGGAGACAGAAGAGTAAGACTGGATTTTTCTTTATGGTGTTCTTGGTAAGAATCTCTTTAAATCTTTGTTTAGCAACAGGTTTTCAGTATCAATGGTGCTGATTTTAGTTCAATTAGCCAATTTTCCATGCCATCTTAAATGGTGCAGCAGTTAGACATAACAGTGCATCATTTAAGATGGCACCGAAAATTTGAGTCTGACTTTATCTTTATACATTTTATATCAAGCAAAGAATCTTCAGTAAATGAGGGACTCCTTACATTATTACATTATAAAAAGCAATTTTTAGTTTACACCTGACCTTTTTATTCTACAGTGACAAAAAAAATCTGTGCTGTTTTTTATTAGCTTCGCTTACTTAACTTGAGACAGTTTGGATGACTTTTAGTCCCATAACTGTAATACATTTTTCAACCAAGGCACCAAATTCACACTTGTACTTAAGCCTGGACACTCATGATCAGATCACCCAGGTTACATGTTAAAACCAGGGCCTTACAGACTCTGATTTATTTATAGGGTTAGTAATAGAAACATGGAAACCATACCCGTGAATGTACTGTATGGACAAAAGTATTGGGACAAACCTGTTTCTCAGGGTTTGGGCTATGTTACTTAATTCTACTGAAGGGCAATCTTAATGCTTCAGCAGACCAAGACATTCTGGACAATGCCATGCTTCTAACTTTGTGGACACAGTTTGGGGAAGAACCTTTTCTATTCCAGCATCACTGTACCCCAGTGCACAAAGAAAGATCCACAAAGATATGGTTGGATTATTCGGTGTGGAAGAACATGACTGGCCCACACTGAGCCCTGACCTCAACCCCATGCAACACCTTTGGGATGAACTGGAATGGAGATTGGGATCCAGACTTTCTCATCCATCATCACAAATGCTGAACAGAATGATTGGGCACAAATTCCCACAGAAACTCTGAAATCTTGTGGAAAGCCTTCCAAGAAAAGCGGAAGCTGTTATAGCTGCAAGGGGGAACCAACTCCATATTAAAGTCTATGGATTTGACTGTTGCTGTAATGGTCAGACGTCCCAATACTTTTGTTCATGTAGTGCATATTGGTGATATGTGTGACTGTACTATTTTGGGAGTCATCTCACATGTTCTCCCCCTGTTGTGATCTCAGACTCTCCAGCACTTGTTAGTTCTCAATTTGCACTTTTAAACAATTGCTCAGTGCTTGTAAGGATATCAAGGATGATCAACAGGGTTCCAGACGGCAAACAAAACTTTGAGGGTGTACAAAATGTAATGTGGTATTCATGCCCCTCCAGCATGGGTACTGCATTAGCCCCTGTGGTTGAAAGAAGAACTCTTTCATTCGCTCTGGTGGTCTCTCCTACAGGCACCTGCACTCTCATCATCAGTCATGTCTCTGTAAGGACCTCTCACTGACTCGGCTTCACTTCACCAGCGTTCCTCTTCTTTCATCTTATTATATTGTACCATGTTCCACACAGCTGGTAGCCTAGTGGTTAGGGCATTCGCCCTGCCACCAGAAAGTCCAGGTTTGATTCCCAAGACAGCTAGGCACCTCTGAGGTACCCTGAGCAAGGTACCGTCCCACACATTGCTCCCCGGGTGCTGTGTTCCTGGCTGCCCCCTGCTTCACTTGGTGAATGGGTTAAATGCAGAGGTTGAATTTCATGCTGTTCACACTGTGTGCTGTGGTGTGTTCACGTATGACAAAGGGTCACTTTCACATGAAGTGGCCTACAGCTGATTATTTTATAAAGAACATAACGAGAGGTCCTGATTCAGACACAACTAACGATGAGGGTGCAGGTGCACCCACAGGTTTGGAGGCCTAAACACACACCCAGGAAGCCGCAGAGTCATGGGAGTGAGAGCATAAGGGAGTCTTTATTGTAAACAGGAAACTTCAATGCGGCCTCTCCTCGCTATCCCCTCACTGTCTCTCCTGCTTCTGGTCGCTCTGTCCAGTCTCTTCTTCCTTCCTCTCTTTATTCTACCTGAGAACCTGTGTTTTCAAAAGTGTAGGAGGAGCCCTGCGCTCAGTCCTGCAGGCCTGTGAGGTCACCCCGCCCCTCGTCTCATAATAGCAAAAGAGAAACTCTTATAAATATCAACCCTTAACTCACAGACAAGCTTAGCATAATTGTGGACAATGTGAAATTCTTTCTTTGTATTTAACCCATTCACCCAGTGAAGAAGTGGGCAAGGCGTGACCCAGAGACCGGGGAGCAGTGTGTGGGGACGGTATCTTGCTCAAGAGTACCTCAGTGGTGCCACTAGCAGTCCTGAGATTCAAACCCATGACCTTCTGTGCACAGGCGCAACTCCCTAACCACAAGACCACCAGCTAGGGGTCTGCAAATCAGAAGAATTACTTATCAGAATGCAAGGTCACAGATTAAAACGATGCTGTGTGTTCTAACTTGATTAGTAACAGCAAAACAAATTCAAAAGGCAAGGCAGGATGTCCCCAAACTTTTTAACAACTTGCAGCTGAAAGGCTTTTCATAATTCTGGGCCATCTGGGAGTGTGTGTCTTTGTGTGTGTGCTTAACGAATGCAGAGTGGTGAGTACACCTGATATTTAAATGAGCATAAATGAAACGAATGTGATATTAAAAAGGTATGTCCTACTCTGTACCATCACAGGATTCTCCATTTCAGTTCCTTCTTTCTGTCTTTCCCACCTGCTCTTAGAATCAGGTATTCCCATTGTTCAGTATTTTTTAAACAAAAACACACACACACACACACAATCATACACTGCCAGATGTCCCGGAACAGTGAAAAACAAAAACAAAACAAAACCAAACCAAAAACCAATCCAATATTTATTCATTATCTGCTTTGTTTTCGCAGCTTGGAAGCATGAACGCATGTCTGTCTTGTCCCAGCTTGGTGTGTTTGTGTTTATCTACTACAAATATGTGCCTCAAACCATTCTGGAGAGCTTCGTGGAGTACTGAAACACCACTAGATGTAGATCAAATACTTTATATTGATTCAAATGTGTCATTTTCACATGGACAAAATTCTTACGGCTGAACTATCTTTTGGGAACAATGCAGAGATCGTATATTGTATATGTGGGAATAATGTGCACAATGGATTCATTAAGGGCATTTTATCTGTGTGTTACTATACATTGTCTGAAAGTAACATTAATAAAGCACAAAAATGCTTCAGACACTTCATCACATCTATAAAAGCTGTGCTCCTCAGATGAACCTCTGTTTTCACAAAGGCTGTATTAACAAACCTCAAGGGCGGCAGTTTCTTTTCAGTCCTGCTTTTAATGTTTTACGTCTTACTGGAAAGGTTTTGTTTTAAAACACTAAACCATCAGACAGAAACCTTAGATTGTGGGCAGTTTGAACTTATTAGCGCCTCGGCCTCTCGCAGACTTGGCTGATTTATTTGGAAGGAGTCCACGTTAATAGCCCCAGTGGGGCACTGACATAACATGAGGGCTGTTGAGCCATTGCCGGGGTGCGGCACCATTCCCCCCCCACCTCCCCCATTCCCCTCAGGCTTGCTTGTCTTAGCAGATAAAGGACAGTGTGAGTGACCCTGTGCACCTGTTTGTTCCCCAATTTGTTCTGCAGGATCTCTGGCTCCCACAAGGTGCCTTTGGCCAGATCCATGGCCTCAGCCCACGCCTGCTCCGCTCCTTAACTGGACGAAAAAATGAAGATTTATCGGCACATCTGGTAAGCACTCCCCTGGCTCATGCCATGTTGTCTAGCTTAGTTCCCTTTACACACACACACACACACACACACACACACACACCTACACACACACACACACACCCATGCTAGATGTGGATCACAATATGAGCTTGTTTAAAGTTATCTTGACCCTATCACCATGAAACACAGTGTAAATGTGCTTAACTCTACCTTCATTTACTCCTGAAAATACACAAAACACCCTCCTTTCAATTAAGGGACCGTTAATTTGTGAAACTGATCCCTTAATTTGACCTTTAAAATTAGATTTAAGGCATGAGTGTGAAACCCCTTACTTACTCTTAAATTTAAGACGTTAATTCACGAGGTTCTATTATTTAAGGGGCGAATTTGATAAAGGGGGGTATTCAGTAGTTTTGTCCCTTAATCAGCCCTTAACTGTGCACCTTTCTCCTGTATGGGAAATGAAGGTCAAAATGAAGGTAATTTTAAAGGGTACAATTAAGGTGTTTGGTTTCGTAGTGTATCTGCCGAAGTGGCCATGAATGTGACAGGTTTCTTCTGAACATGCAGGATAGAAATCACGGCCTTTAATACAAATAATAAACATGCCAGGAATGTTGCTTTTGATTAAATTTAGTATTCAGAGATCTTGCTGGTCACAGATCAGTGGTACTTGCAGTGAGGCTCAGGTCTGCGCAATTGCACAACTTGCAGCGTAAATGTCAGATTTTTGATGTACACCCAATGTTCCACTCTTGTAGAGAGTCCTTTTACAGCAACTTGTGGAGTTTGATTTGCAGTGGTGTGACAAATCATACACAAGACTAAACTTGTGTAACAGTACTTGGCCATTTTGATTGGACTGTTTCATCATTTCCTTTCCACCTTTAGCCACTCTTCCACAAACTGGGTGCACATTACAAAGACTCTTGTGCCTCTTTCCCTGCTGCTCCACAAAGAAAACCGGAACTGAGGTCTGGTCATCTCGCTGGTCAGTCAAAGTCTTGTCTGTTTAACCAGTCACACATACTCTACAGATGTCTTCTTGGAATTTGGGAGCACCAGTTTACTGCTTGGGCATAAAGCACAAAGTCAGTGGAAGTAGGGATACAATGGACATGAACTCTTACTTACTTGATCCTTATCTGACCAGATTGATGCTGTTATTAAAGCGAGGTGATGCCTAACCAAGGATTCAAAGAGAAAAGAAGCAAGTAACTAATACTTCACTGCATCTGTGAGCTTATCTGCCCCAATGGCACACAATAAATAACAAAGACAAAACTTTATAAAGAGCATCATGTGGGATAGCTCTGTCTACGGAGAGTCCTATAAGCCTTTAGGCCCACACCACCTCCATTTCCTGCCTCTGCATCCACTCTCCCTCCCCTAGTGACCCCTCACATAGTGGACCCTGTGAATGGACAATGGTGGCCTTTACTGGGGCCCCCCAAGATGGCCAAGTCTGCAGCTGGAGCTGCTAGCCGCTAGCTTTGCGGTGACCCTGTAGGGGCATGAGACAGCTGAGGGGATCTCCAGGACTCTTTTTGGGGGGTGGGGGTTGCATAGATGTGGGAGCATGTAAGGAGAGTTCTCCCAAAGGGCCTGTTACCAAGCTGTGTGTCAGAGGACCTCACTTCACAAAAACACTTCTTGTCTAAATCAGTGGTTGTTTATATGATTAACTTGACAATACATTCATATGTGTCTGGAACAAATTCTAGGCAACATAGAAATCTACTTTGTACACAAAATTAAATGCACAAATGTCGACTCAGGAAAGGAGGACACAGTTGAACAGAACTCAAACAGACTTTAATCAGAATAAAGCAGGTAAACAGTCACCTAAAAGGGATGGACGTGGCAGAACATAAACACTAGAAGACTCTCTCTGAGTCACGATGAAGGGACCCATGTAGCACCAGAAAGGACCTCCTTCCCATTTACACACTCCCAATGGTTGGGTTGCTCCAGTCCAGGAGCCACAAGGAGGTCTGTGTAATTGCACAGATAACTTCCAGCGTAAATGTCAGATTTTTGATGTACACCCAACCTTCCACTCTCATAGAGGTTTCTTTTAGGAGCAATCCAGCCAACAGACGCTTCAGCCTCACTGGTTCACACTAGGGAACATGACATACACACACAAAGCCAAGTCAAACATCCACTGGACTGTTTCAGATGGGGTTCACCTCTTACAAGTGAAGAGACCAGCATTCCTGTCCAGACAGTGTATCCATCCCCCAGCACCTTTGGGAGAGCATGCTGGTGACAGCACTCAGACTCCTGCATCAGCTGGGCTTTTAAAGCAAGAACATGCACACAAGGACCAATCACAGAACACAAACAATACTCACTGATTTAACTAACTAGACAAGACACCTGGAAACACGAGGGAACGAAAGCAGGTACATTTTCGTTGTTTCAGATCAGCTTTCAGGTTTTTCAGTCACATCAACTTTTTGAATTATGAGTAATATTAGATTTTCAATAGACTTGCATGCGGTTTTTAATAAAACCTCAGGCACCAATCAAGAACTGCTTCAACATTTTCAGTGTGAAGTCACACAGGCCACACTGTGGCATAGATATAATGATCAGTGTCAGTCAGCTCCCACTGTTTCT
>JBBPDE010199167.1:0-16500 GCA_037974605.1 Nannopetersius ansorgii
TTCCATATTACTTCAATCACGTCTTCTCCGTCGTACCGTGTATTCTCCGAAAGACATCATGTACCGAACCGTGACCCCTGTACCGTGACGGTTCGGTACGAATACATGTACCGTTACAGCCCTACCTGTTACGCCTGATTTTTAAATTTTCCACTAAGCTGACCTGAACCAGAGTCCCCTCAGTCAACCAGTAGGTTATAAGTCCAGGTACTGAATGCAGGTTACATATTATCATCTCACTGTATACATGTATATAGCTGAGATGACAAAGTTTTCTTTGACTTAAACACTTGTTTTAGCATGAATTTTGGTCTTTATATTTTTACCAAACTTGAAACGTTAAGATTTCTGCATGCAAAATAGTCCTTTTTGCTCATATTTTTCAAGGGCTCCAATAGACCAATATGAGCTGCTAATTCCTTGGCTCAGGTTCAACACTGGTAGCATCTTGGTCACAATCACATACGTCACTGCAGTCTGGCTGAAAGAGAGCCCTTCTGCTGCTCACTCCTGCATCACAGCTCTGGGTTGCGAAGAGTGCTGGGTGTGAGAAAGTCAGTGGGGAAGGAGAGAGAGCTTTCTGAGAAACATGTGCCTTCTGAGACCTGAAAATGGATTTGAATGGTGATGCCGACATTGCATGAGTACATACAATACAGAGCCACCATGAGTATTCTCTTTGAGCGTGTGTGTGTGTGTGCGTGTGCGTGTGCGTGTTATGTCTGTGTATTTTTCATTGCGAGAAAAATCTTGGCAGCTCATGCAGAGAAAAACTCCCTCCAGACCTTAGGAAAATAAATTATTCAGTGAACTGATTGAGGGCTATGGCAGGGTATGTTGCTATGGAAGCACAAGCTTGAGCAATAGCCGGTTGGGTTCTTGATGGGAAATTGCCCACAGGTTGCATCAAACTAAAAGCAGACAGAAAACAATAAGGACTGACGCATTTCAGATCCCCCCTTGTCTCACCGTGACAATTAAGCTCAATTATCAGATTAAATAAAATACTCAATGGACATTTATGTCCTTGAGGATACTGCGATAATAATTTGGCAGTCTGAATGAAAATTAGGGTATGTAACACAGTGCGTACTTCTGTGTGCATCAATGATACAATTTACCACAAATTACTAAAGACTAGTGGAGGCCCTGGTCCTTTCTTTATCTCTGTTCTTGCACTCATCTCACCTGTCCAGTGCAATGGCAGCAAAGCTCAGAACGGTGACGGAGCAGAAGAGCCTGTGCAGGAACTTGATGGCCTTGCACAGCAACAGTGTGTGGATCCACAGGCAGCATCTTGGGCTCGCATTCAGGAGCACATCAAAGGGCACGCATACCAGGCTGGCACAGATCCCTGAACAGGCCAGGTTCTTTATGAAGCGGCTGGTGACTGACTTGAAGACATTAGTGCAGCAGGTGCACCACAGAACAGCTGCATTGCCTGGAAGAAAACAGCAGCAGTGAGAAGGGATCGATAGCAGGATGCACATACAACGAGATTTTCTTCGTTTTAATACTATTCCCTCAGTATTTACTAATAATACACTCAATGCTCTTTTCTAACAAATATATTTACAGTATGTTCACCATCTGAGCACTTTTATTATCCAGAAAATGTCTTTGTTTATTCAGCACTACTGGCCTATTAAAAGACCCCTTATATAATTATGATCATAATGTAGATCACCAGACAATTGTAGATATTCAAAAAGTATCAAGTAACACTCAGTGGGTTGAAACAGTGAACGAGTTCAAAGTTAAACGACAGTCTGGAATTTGACTCTGCATCACCACACAACCAGTTAATAGAAGTCAGACGGTTTCGTTTTTGCCGAAACCAAAAACTGAAAATGAAGATACACTTGGCCGAAAAACGAAACTGAAACACCGAAAGAAATTAGTATACCAATTTGTTGATTGCATCATCACTGTTTTGGTTAGAATAAGGAAATTTTTCAGTGGCCAAATATTCGGTGCATTCTTATTTAAAACCTAATGTGAGCATTGTAGTGTTTAATGCATCTCACAGTTATTCAGTTAAATACTTATGAACACACAGTTTGAAATGTTGTTTTGTGGTGCTGGCCTGCAAGATGATTTTTTAAATATAAGTACAATGCACAGGGACATATTTTTAACCATCATCAGTATTACATATTATAACTTTCTTATATACTAGAAGGTAAACACATTCTTTACTTTTACTGTAAGGTAATGTAAATCATTTTGGAGCATTTCTCATTTACCTAAATTTTTATACATTTGGTGGAATTTCCCACATATAACCCAATAGTAAATGTTATTTGTTTAAACTACGCCATGTATCTCATTGCAAAGTCTGCCCAGGGGCTGCAAAGCACATGCATGCTCTTTAAACTGTAGAGTACTGTTCAAAAGTCATATTTAAAAAAAGTTGAGCAGTGAGTGTTTCTTGCCATTAATATCACAAAATATACTATATAGAACTGAAAATGATAAATACAAACAACATTATACAGTAAATAGTGATGTTATGTTCAGTATAGCAGTGTGTTCTTGTGGAAGTCCAGTATTACTTCCCATCAGAAACCAATCAGTCCTTCGTTATATTAAATCAGGGGCTGCTGATGGAATTTCACAAATACGAACAACGGCTGGGGGAACCGAGGAGGAATCTGGAACCGAACCTGTGTTCTCCTCACCAGCTCACACAATATCAGCTACTTTTACAAACAAGACATATCTTGATACTTTTTACTGCTTTCTTGCTTGTTTTTGTTTATTCTAATGTTAACAGTTCTAGCAGAAAGACTCTTAATCACGCTGAGGCTTTAAACAATTTACAGAGGACACGGTCACGTATAACCATATATTAGTATTCCTTCTTTATGAGACATTAAATGTGATCATGCTACATCTAACAAAACCCTTCCCACAGAAGACAAAATGTATTTTTGGCCTTTTACCTTTTCAAATAAAAGATTTGTTAAAGAAATTTTCTTGGTTGACCAAAGGTCTCCACAGCCTCAAAATTGTCATTTTTATCAAGAATTTAAACCACATACAAATGCAGAGAATGGTTCTGAAAGCTGGTCTGTAAATAACTCCCAGGTAAATGCCTCACGCTGGCATTCTGTGAATCTGGCTCGTGTTTGTCACCACTTGCTGCTGGCTGCCAAACACTAGGTCTGATACTAGCTGCTATTTGCATCTGGCCGACCTATTACCCCACTTGTTTGCAGCTCCATGTCACAGCGTTTCCAGATGTCAGCTAATCCTCTGGGCATTCAATTTAACACTACGTGAGGTACGACTCGCTTCAAGGGGAGATGTGAGCCGAGCACGAAGGTGACAGCTTCCCTCCAGCCGGTTCTCCAATACACAGTGACCCACTTTCCACTAAGTACTTCTTTTTTTCCCGGAAAAGGTCACCCCTTTCATCTTTTCCCATTACCATCCACCTGTAATTGGAGAGACACTAAGAGGCTGTGTCTCTTTGCTGTTGTGCCATTACAATTCGGGGCATGCTGTCTGTGAATCACCTCTATCCTCCTTTCCTACAGGAGGCCTCCTCCAAGGCCGCTCTGTCTCTGGAGGTGTTCCATTAGCCTCTTATCTCAGTTTCTCCGGTTGAAGGGGTGGTGGGTTGGGGGGCATTGTGGCATTTCAGCAACAGCAAAAAATACATATATTGTCCCTGTAATCCCTTTCTTTTTTTCAGTTCCTTCCCAAAATAACAAACTACGGTCTCCTTATCCAAGGCCATAAGTAAGTATCAGCTTGAGGCGGCAGAAATCTAATTTTTGGCTTCACTGGGACACTGTAACATTCATAGTCACCCTGGCTTTTGTACTACTCTGTTTTTTTCTCTTTTTGTTTTTGTTTCTATTGTTGTTTACAGTCTTCATGTGCCTTTGTTTATGTGTCTATAGTCCATAAACATTGTCCATAAATGTTTAGGCCCCCTTGTTATCCTGTTCACCCGTGTCTTGTTCCTGACTTAACTCCTATATACATACATATATGGACAAAAGTATTGGGACACAACTGTTTTGTAGGGTTTTTTGGGCCCCTTACTTCCAGCGAAGGACCATCTTAATGCTTCAGCATACCAAGACATTTCGGACAACCCCATGCTTCCAGCCTTCTCATGTCTGGTCTCATAAATGCTCTATAGAATGAATGGCCACAAATTCCCACAGCAACTCCAAAAACATGTGGAAAAACTTCAGAGAAGAGTGAAAGCTGTTTTAGCTGCAAAAGGGGGACCAACTCTATATTTAAGTCTATTAAATTGGTGTACATTGGTCTCCCAATACTTTATATATATATACATTTCTTGTAAATACGATATGTTTTTGTGTAACCCGGACCCCTTGTTTATATTTGTGTTTCTGTTTCTTGTTTTCTACTTATACAATTTTTGGATCTCATGATTAAAACCTCTATTCCATCATTATAAGCACATCTGATTTTTTCAGAGCTGTATGAACACCAAATCTTATCATTTCAAACTCTCTCTCCTATAGCCCTTAATGAGAACAGGCAGATTTTTCCATCCAGTTCACAGTGTGGCAAGAGGCGGTTGATTAAAAGTTAGTGCCGCTAATAGCTTTGACACCATTAAACCATCTGGCTTTTGTTCACATTTTCCTCTAGTAATGAGGAGCTGAATACTAATAACATTTTCAGTGAAGGCTTGTTCCGCCAGTTTGTTGTTGTTGCTCATGAAGCACATGGACCGCTCACGTGCTGTTATTGATCAGCGTGTGCACATGAGGAGTGCTTCAGGGCACAGGTTCAGCTCTTTTTGCCTATTGTTAAAATATCTATTTCCCATATTATGGTGTGAACAATGGTGAACAGATCAATGGAAATGGTGCAAAATGAAAAATGAAGAACCTAATAATCTTTTCCCCTCTCTTTTCTTCTCAAGTAACAGGAATTTATATGCAAACACACTACTGAGCTTTCAAGCACACAGTAATTGCGGACACTTTGTATTATAAAATAAGTAATTATATAGGAGAAGGGAAAAACGTCTTAATCTTCAGCATAGGTTCATGAAATGAAGTAATTTTGGACCATTTCTATTGGTCTGTTCATCTTGCCATTTTGAAACAGGTAAACAGCTCACATTTTCAAGAGATACATAATTACATGGTTAATTATAGATATTGATATATGGTTTTGTTTTCTGAAAGCAATAGTTGTAGAAAGAACTCCATACTTGTGTGGACACATGGGAATCTACAGTCATGTGGGATTAGAGGAATAAGCTGAATTGAAAATATAGAAAAGTAAAGTATTAACATACATACGGAAGAGGCCAATTAAAGTCAATGTTTTTGCCTTCTGTGAAGTTTACATTTGGAAAATGGATGGTGTTGTGAGGACCGCAATGATATTTAAGTACATCGTTGGTCATGTTCTCAGATGTACACACATTTACATTTTTCCCTTATTACAGTGTGAACAATTCACACTGAACAGATGAATGGAAAAGCAGTAAGTATGAGGATATCTCTAAATGCATTTGTTTGGTGACAAAAACAGTGAATTCAAAATGGTCTGTTCTTGTAGCTTAATTACCACACATGGAACTGTTCTGAACAGTGTTTACATACTACATGCCTATCATTAGAAACACAAAACAAAATTTCATGATATGGTTCCTTTAACACTAATGGAAACCCTCAGAGATATCCAGTCCTGTTCCTGAAGATCTACCACACTGATAAAGGATGACTCCAACACATCTGGCTCTAATTTCAATATCTTTATAAACTGAGCCAGGAATGTTAGGTTGAGGTTGGAGTTAAACTCTAGGATTAGGCTCTCTTGTGCTGAAAACCAAATTTAAAGACCATTATTTTACATTGGAGGGACAGAATGAAGCATAGTTTTGTGATTTCTCCTCTCAAACACTCCTGATTCAGCTCACCAGTTAATGACCAGTATGTGGACACCAGACCTGGACTGGAGTTTAAGACCCCTTGCCCTAAAGCATTTAAAACCATCTGGACTTACAGTCCAAATCAGTCATGACAAATAAAATGGATGCTGATAGAAGAACTCTGCATAAAACTTTGCAATATCAGTCATTAATATAGAAAATTAAGGGGCTTTCCTGAACAAGGCACTAATCCAGCACACAGAAAAATCAACAGGTTATTCATAAACACAGCACGCAAAGCTGGGCTAATCAGACATGTGACTCCTGGTTTGTGCCACGGCTGACGTCAAGGCTCTGAGAAATACGGTTATGCGGACAGCTTTACCGCAGAGGCTTTTTATCAATGGTAAAAATGCTAGTAAGTGTGTGAGTGAAAATCCTCATAAACCAGCTTTCAAATAAACAGCCACCATCTGGTACAAGATTATGGCTGATGGAGGGAAGAACACCATCGGTAATGGCCTGCAACCAGATCAATACTGAAGGTACAGCATCGATTGTCAGCATGGACCTGTTATCCAGCATGTATCTTACATTTCACCTGGCCTTGTTGAGGCACTAGCTATCACTATGAAATAGTGTTGTTACTGTTTATATATATATATATATATATTTGCATACATTTATTTTCTATTTATAGAAATAGAAAATATATAGTAGATAAAATAAAATATTTTCTATTTATTTGCGTTAATTTATTTTCTATAACACTTTAAAATAAATTGATCGCGCGATTAATTTGAAAATTAAACGCCCCTCTGCATTACAGTACCACACAATCAGTGGGGGCAGTGTTATGCTATGTCGGCGACCAGCATGCCAGAAGAAGAAGCCACTTCATGTGGCCAATGCTGCTTTTCAGTCTGCTTTTCAGATACATTTTCTCCAGATTTGCGATTAACTAGTTAATTTTAATTAATCGCTGGGCCATTATCGGTGTTAACGTGCTGCGTTAATGTGAGACTTTTATCGCGCTATTAAAAAAAATATTTCCGTTAATCTATTCACAAAGTCGGGTTGGGAGCTGGGTCTATACTACGCAAGCTGTGATGACTTTCACCTATTTTAGCGCGAATTTACTCTCTCTCTCTGTCGCTCTCTCTCTCTCTCTCTGGCTCTCTCTCGTTTGTGACTTCTCCGGATCGCGCCCATTTTAAACCTGTCTCGCTCTCTCTGTTGCGCTCTCTCTCACGCGCGCTTGCTCTCTCTGTCGCTCTCTCTCTCTCGCGCGTGCTCTCTGTGCTTCTCTCTCTCTCAGATTGTCCCTCGCTCTCTCTGTCTCTGCCTCTCTCTCTTTCTCTGTCACACTCTCGCATGCTTTCTCTCTGTCTCTCTCTCGTTCGTGAATTTTCTGGAGCGCGCGGATCGTCTCTCTCTCTGTCTCTGTATCTCTCTCTCTCTCTTTCTCTCTTTTACTCTCTCTCTCTTGTTCTCCCTTACTCTTTCTCTCTGTCTCTCTCTCGCTCTCTCTTACTCTCTCTGTCTCTCTCGTTCCCGACTTTTCCGTATTTAAACCTTGGGTCTATATTTACATTTTCTTTAAGGGTAATGTATTAAAAGGTCCAAATTAAATTAAAGTGATCTTAGAGAACAATATGTAGAGATCAGCTCCTACCAAAAGTGGTCCAAGGACAGACAACCGGTGATCCGGCAACAGGGTGACAAGAATCACTGATTCTGGGTTGTGAAGCTACTCATCTGGTCTGATCCCTCAGGGGAGCTACTGTAGCACAAACTGCTGTTAAGGTTCATTATGACTATGATTGAAAAATGGCAGAAAAAACAGCGCATCCCACTGTTCAGAGTGCCCATGTTGACCCTTGCTGAAATTTCCAATAATGGGCATGCGGGCATCACAAACGGACCATGGAGCAATGGAAGAAGGTGGCCTGGCTGGATGCACCACAATTTCCTTTGTACATCTTGTGTATGGCTAAGGGTGTGTCACCAGCATGCATTATAAAAAGTTGGGAAGCCAGAGCATTGTGATATTTTTGGGCAACATTCTGCTTAGAAACCTTCAGTCCTCAATTCATGTCAATGTTACTTTGATGCATAAAACCTACCCAAGTATTCTTTCAGATGAACTACTCAATGCTCATTGCATTTTTTTCTAATGTCAGTGCCTTCTTTCAGCAGGATAATGCATCCTGCCACACTTCCAAATGAGTTAATGAATGACATTTATGGCAAATAAATAGGATTCTAAACCTCGAAAAAGCCTCAAGGAGCTGTCCATGTATTTCAGTCTGTCAATAACAATCCAGGCTTCTGTCTTGAAGAAACCCTGAACATCATGTATAATACAAAGCTGTAGATGGGAATGGTTCTGAGAAGCTGATGTCAGAGTGATCTGTGACTGGTTTTGTGCAACACTGACATCTGTGTAATTAACACAGTGTGGTCCTGCTGTGGAGAGGTGAATTTTACTCTCAGCATCAAGCATTATTCTTAACGTCAGATCAGCAAGCAGTATTCTTAATGTCTATTTACAGGAACCAAACTGTTGCCAGGCAGAAGATATATCAACACTACAATTGTGATTTATGTCATGATAACGAAAGTCTGCGCATGCTGACAAACTTAATTAAATGGAAGAAGTTGGTATATTAAATTAAAGGAATACTCCAGTATTGTTCAACACCTCTATGCGCAGCATCAATGTCAAATAAATTACTACTATGTCTCTTTGAATAACACACTTATTAAAGACACTGAAGAACCAGCTCTATGGCTTTTTTTGCAGTATAAACAAATATGTCCCAGACATTTATTATCCATAGTAATTGACGTTATGATCCGAACAGGAAAGGGGATTGCACACGTCATTCTTTAAGACATAAACAACGTTAATCAAAGTGGACTGATGATTCACTGTAGAGAAGTTTAATCTTACTGACTCACATTTCCTTATAATGGCTGTAATTGTAACCAGGGGTTGCAAGGTCTACAGCGCTAATGTAGCCATTTAATTTACTGTCAATGGCCATCAGTGAACCTTTGCATGTCTTTTTAGGTCTTACTTAGATGTTGATTTCTGGCTTAAAATGCCCTGCATGTATCTCTCCGTTGTGCATGTGTTCAAAAATACATTTTAGTTCAACAGCTGATAGGCAGACATATTGCAAATCAGTGTCTGAGTAAGAAAAGGGGTATTTATAACCATTCTAAGTTATAACTTTCTATGAGGGAGCTTTTTAGATTCGTTAAGATCTTCTGGATATATATATATGGTCATTTTTAAATACATTTTTGTTACATAAAAAGTTAACTCCCTGGTTGTTCCTGGCAAAGACAGGTTTGGTGGCTTAATCAAACAAGTTCCAAATCGAACACAGACTGGTGAATAGAAAACATCCTGGGTTGTACATCATTTATTTTGCTTTATCAAACAGTTTGATGAGTCAGCCAGGTTCAAATGCATTCAGGCACAGCCTTTCTTTACGACTGACAGTGTCACAGTGTCACTGGGCTGACAGTGTCACATTTGCTACAGTGATCCGAAAGTTATCGACTGGTTCAACACGAGAAATTTCCTGCAACATTTCAGATGATCAGCATTAAATGAAATCCATTAATTTGTTATTCTTGTGCAACAGAGCTGGGGATGACAGTTGGCAGAGGAGCTCAACCTGCTCCAGGGATTCACACTGTGAAAGCAAACATAAAGCACTCTATCAGTGGGTTCAAGCGTGAAGCAGACACAGATCTGGCCAATAAATGAAAAGACACACGGGGGCCTGAATCTGCATGGGAAGGCCTCAATATGTCAAGTCCATCACCTTAACCACTCGCTCATGGTCACATAATGCTCCTAGAGCTTCCGAAAATACACAACAAATAACCTGGATATTCAAATAACACTATCATGCCAGGGTCGAGCACAAGGAGGTGGGAAAATATGTTAGAAGTGTGATTCCAACTCACCAGAGGAAACTACAACCTGAACTCAGCGTCCCTTGAGTGAGTTTGAAAGGATGACAAGGAAACGATGATGTTTAGGTTTGTCTGTTGTCTCTGGCCATTAATCCAAATGGTCTTATTTTACGTCATTTTCAAGAAAAAGGAAAACAAGCAGAGAGTCCTACAGTCACTGCAGTATAATAGAAAGCATGCTGAGAAATTGCAGTGAAAGTCCATTAGCTTGTACTGAATGACTGTTTAGATCTGAGCCCAGTCAGAGGGCTTTGGAAACTCGTTACTAACTGATGTCACTAATGTGGCTGTTTTTCTGGCCATTTTTTCCTGACAAACCAAAAAGGCCCTCATAAGACCCAGCCCTGCACAGAGAGACCCCAATGGATTTCAAGGCCATCACTTTAACCACTCAGCCACAATTACTGATACAGACACAGACCAGTCCAGCCCAGTTTAGCCTTGGTCAACTACATCAGACTGTCCCACCAGGGTTGAGCATGTGGAGGTTTAAACTCCTTTATAAAGTGAGGTTTGACCCCACATCTCCAGGGCGGACTCCTAGCTGAACAAGTCTCTAAGTCCATCCAGACTGTGAAGGCTTTTTTCCACAACCACATCACTTCTTCTTGAGCCATGAAAGCACTCTGGGGTCCGCTGTGGCGAGAGCAGGCTGCTCATGCTTCCCTCCGCATTTTGTGTGTGTGTGTGTGTGTGTGTGTGTGTTTCTCTGCTCTTAGTTTTCACATCAGACCACTCTGGCTGATCCTGTTTACGTTTTAACAGCTTAATTATGCAGAAACAAGCAGAAAATCACATTTAAGAACATGCCGAAAAGGAGTGTTCCTCTAACATTATGGTTTCTGGCTAAATTTTATCGAGCCAACCTCTGACCGGCTTGGACACAATGAGTAATGTTTTGAAATCAATTCTGAACTGAACTGAGAGCCTGAGAACTAGAGAGATGTGATCTCTTTTCTTGGTTTGGGCAGAACTCTAGCAGCAGCATTTGGACTGAGCTGAAGCTGTTTAGAAAATGGAAATGGCTGCATGCTAATAAACAAGTGATTTGTACACAATGAGTATTGCTCTGAAAACAATTTAGCACCAAACTGGGAACATGAGATGTTTTTTTTTTCTTTTCTTGGTTTGGCCAGAATTCCAGCAGCGGTATTTGGAATGCGTGAGAGCTGTCTAATGGACTTTTTAGGAATCCCAGTCACGAGATATTTTGTTTATTGAGACAAATTGTAATACTAAAAAAATGACAAAGGGAAATGCATTTTCCACAACAAATAAACACAAGAGAGAGCCGAGCAGGATGAGAACTTGGTACATTGGTAGCGAAGTCACCAGCAATATTTTAGATTATATTACATTAATTTGGCAGACGCTTTCATTAAAGCGACTTCCAGCACGAACTGGTGCTGTCTAATGAACTTTTTGGGAAGCTCAGTCACCCCGGACTGGTTAAGACCCAGGGTCTGGGCATTTGTGAAATAATGAAATGAAAACACAATATTTAATCACAGTGTTAAAAAATACCAAGGAAAACATGCAGCAGGTGAATAAACAAGTTCCTCACCCCTTTCCCACCGAAAACCTACCTAGGAGTGAGCCGAGCAGGATGAGGACCTGGACGCTGGTGGCGAAGTCTCGGTACGCTTCTTCACGAGCGTGCTGTACCTCCTCGAGCGGGCCGAGCTCCTGCAGGCGCGCGGGGCCCGGGCCAGCTGTGGCGTTCTGGCCGTCGAGGTGGAGGCTCCAGTCGGTGGTCCCGTTCTCCGCGTTCATGATGGCTCATTCCGGTCGTGCATCCACACCAAGGACCCGGCCAGATCCTGGCGGAGGGCGTTGGGATGCACGCTTCTGCTCCTGTACACGGAGGTCTCCTGCTTGGGCAGTTGGCGAGCACGAGCACAAGCGCGTGCACGGTGGAGATAAAAGAGGAGAGCGCGAGAATCACTCTCTAGATATATGCTGCATGCTGCAGGTCCCTCTACCACCCCTCCATTGTTCCACTGCAAGCAGGACGCAAGCATCCCGAGATCGGGGCATGCTTGGGCTTTTTCATGGGAGTGTCTGGTGGCCAGATGTGAAGGATCACTCGGGCTTCAGCATGGAGAACCGGCTGCTTTTCTAATGTCCGGTTCTTTTAGTATGTAGTCCGTTCTGGGCTTGAAAAGCCTGTCTTCTAACGAGCCCCAGGACCACCAGAGCCCCTCCAGCACGCCTGCGTGATGTGAGAGCGCCTCCAGGCACTGATGGGACAGAGTCACGCCCCCCTCCCGGAGCCACATCACCAGGACTTATATTCTCATTATACAGACAGGTTCTGCGGCTGGATTTTAGGGTTTCCTCGCTTTCACCGATAAAATGCTGTAAATGTCCCAATGCTCAGACATGAGCAGCTGAATTCTTAGCTAGTGTACTTTAAATGGGGTGACTGAGATTCCCAAACAGTCCATTAGACAGATTCAGTTCATTCAAAATGCTGCTGCTAGAGTTCTGACCAAAACCAAGAAAAGAGATCATAGCACTCCAACTCTCATGTCCGTGCAGTGGCTCCCAGTCCAGTACAGAATATATATATAGTGAGGAACATGCAAATGACGAAAATCTCAGTGCAAACACATTTGACTCAAAGTGTATTTTGTCCGACAACACCTCAGTGTATCTCTGTCATCAATGTACTGTTAGAAATACAGAAATACTCAATGAAGTGAGGTGTATCTCTAATCAGAAATACATTTTAGACTAAAACCAAACTGTAAAATCACCATTCTGTGAGGGAGCTTTCAGAGACATTAAACTATTTAAATGTCTGGTTCCTATTATCACCATTGAAAACAGCTCTGAGTTTCTCCAGGATGAAGCATTTCCTATAGGGTTACACTTAACGTTCTCCATAATTTAGATAAAGTAAACATTTTTTAATAAATCTTTGTTTAGATATTCTTTGATAAAAATGTGCAAAGTAAAGTAATAGTTAGCTGAAAAACGAACCATCATCAAATTTCACAAACTCTTTAAATCAGCCTCAGACTTGTTTTATGTACTAACTATTTTTAAATCTGGTTAGACAACACAGTTGTTATAACCCAACTTTATTGGCTCCAAAACACTGATATATATAGACAACAGGCAGCTCTCTGGAGACCAAAATATAGATCTCTACATACAAAAAAATTACTGTAAAAAATCACTGGGATTTCAGTGTGATGCTGAATTCCTGAATTATTCCCATCAAGTTTAGTCTCAACAGAAAAGCAGGAGAACCAGTCGCGTCATAACTACAGAAATAAGCAAAAAAATACAGTATGCTTATGCTTACACTACCAGTGTTTGGATACAACTTCTCATTCAACGATTTTCCTTTGTTTTTATTATTGGCTACATTGTAGATTAATATTGGAAACATCACTTGTTGCTCTGATGCAGCTTTGCACACTCTTGGCATTTTTTCAATCAGATTTATGAGGAACCGACCTGGAATGGTGTTTAATTAACAGGAGTTCTTCATCAAGACTTCATTAGTGCAATTTCTTGCCTTCTTAATGTGTTTGGGATCATCAGTTGTGACAGTCGGGTTGGTCCACAGTTAGTGATCCTGTTCCATTACGGTTCTACTGCACAATATGGCAAGAATCACTAAACTAAGTAAAAAGAAACAACAATCCATCACTACCTTATTACAAAACTATTGAATGATTGAATGAGAAGGTGTGTCCAAACCTTTGACTGGTTATGTATATATAAAAGTGTTGTGCTACTGTTTCACCCCAAACTTCACAAGTAAAGCCAACAAGTCACTATAGATAGTGCCGGTGAAATAAAATAGTAAAATGCAAAAAGCTCCTTTCCCACAACACATATTGTTATATATCTGAATTATGTCTGGATTCCATGTTATAAGCTTTATTCTGTTCTCTCACCTGTGTCACAGTTCAAGCTTATAAACAAGGGAAAGAAGACCAACATCATAGACTCCATGCTGCGCATGCTGGAGCAGTACTCCTCCAACCTGGAGGATCTGATCAGAGAGAGGACAGAGGAGCTGGAGGTGGAAAAGCAGCGGACAGAGAAACTGCTGGCAGAAATGCTGCCTCCGTAAGCCTCCTCATAAATAGACCCACATCACTAGTTGTTATGCTATTATGAATGTATTTATGCGATCCGGTAAAATGTATGCGATCCGGAATGTATGCGATCCGGAAAAGTCACGAACGAGAGAGAGAAAGAGAGAGAGAGAGAGACAGACAGACAGAGAGAAAGGGAGTAAATCCGCGCTAAAATATCAAGGTGAAAGTCATCATAGCTTGCGTAGTATAGACCCAGCTCCCAACCTTTGTGAATAGATTAACGGCGATATTTTTTTTATTGCCCGATACGAGTCTCACATTAACGCAGTACATTAACGGCGATAATGGCCCAGCACTAATTTATAGGTTTAACATTTTAGAGCTAAATGATCTTGAAATAATTGACTAATTTTGAAACAAAGATGAACATACATTCAGCTACATTTCCATATAAAATATAACTACATAAATATAGAAATTGCATCTTGAAATGGTAAAACACCGCTTAACTTAGCTATATGTGGGTGATCTTGGAACATAACCCCCACAAAAAACAGGGACTTGCTGTGTGTGAATATACATTTTTATCTCATTTCTCTTTTCAATAAAAGAAGAGGAGAAACGTAAAGCTTAAATAAAATGTTAAATATGTTCAGTAGTTATTGTGCACTGATAAAAAGATACTGAAACATATGTGCACATATCATTTGAACTCATACTATGGAATTACTCTAAAATCTAAATTGCAATAATTGAGATACATTACATTTAAGTTGCCTTATTCAAGATCTTGCTGTTATACAGATCTGTGGCTGAAGCTTTGAAAACCGGTGCCACTGTGGAGCCGGAGTACTTTGACGAGGTCACCATCTACTTCAGTGACATAGTGGGCTTCACCACTATCTCCTCCCTCAGTGACCCCATAGAGGTTGTGGATTTACTCAATGATCTCTACACACTGTTTGATGCAGTGTTGAGTAGCCACGATGTGTACAAGGTGAGCTTTCCTACCTGTGAGGAACTGATTCATTTAGTGTTCTCCTTGGCCAGAGTTTAAGAAAGTACATACATTCGGCCAACAGCTGTTTAGTTCTAAGGGTTTTTTCAGCTTTTTGAACATATGTACATACATCACATCATGCATATACTGCCACTGAAAAAAAATATTTTTTTCTGGTTATTGCTATTTGTGGGAGTGTATCTATGTAAAATGTGCAAGTCACTATTGTTTTATACACTAATGACCACACTTGATTCAAAATTCCAAACAAAAAAATGTTTGGAGAAAACACACACGCTACTGTAAATTTTACAATAACAGTGAACAGGAAAAAGGGAACGTGGTCTCTTATTTTTTTCTGTATTTCAGTTTTTAAGGCGATATAACAGAAACTGTTTGGAAAATGGCAAATTTAAAATGAATTACGATTGTTTTAGTAGATAAATCTATATCAATGTCATAAAAGGATCGTAGGAAAAATACAAGACAAATGTAGTACATGGGCTCTTTAATCCTCTTTAATCCATTGATCTGAGTTGGCAAAGCAAGAATCTGACAGTCAACTTGAACTCAACTTGGACTCAGACTTAAGACTGAAAACTGCTCAAACCTGAAAAAATGCACAAACAAAATCGAGTAAAGTGAAACTGCTAACATTTATGTGGAAATCTATTTAATGTTTTACCAGCTATGTGTGTGTGAGATTTTGCCTGTGAGTTTCTCATTCCAGAAAAAAACATCACAAGCACAGTTGCCTATTTAGCTGAAGGTGTATGTTAATCTGTTTGAAGTAACCTACAGGCCTTGAAAGTTTTACCTGGTTACCTGAGACACACACTAGCTAGAACAACTGTTATGCTTCTTTCCTTTAAAAAATGTTCAGTTGGACTCAATTTACCCCCTCAGTTGTAGTCAACTAGTTATTTCTTTGTGTCCAAATGTTCCTTCATTAGTTTAGACCTGTAGCTCTACTGCTAACGTTGCTAACTAGAACCCAATACTTATCTATATAGCTCAACTGGTTTCTCTAAAAACACACACCTAAAACATCTCTTAACCTGATTAAACCACGTTCAGATCTTCAGTAAGGTGGTGCAGACCTCTCTGGTTGTTTTATAGTGAATTATGCAAAATTAGCAAAATTGTAGCACTACAAGCAGCCATTACAGACAACACCAAGCCTGGATTTCTAGTTGTAACTTAGAAACCACATCCAGTCTGGACAGCATTAATGAGGAGTTGGTTGAGAGAAGTATTGGTCTTGGATTCATATGGAAACACGATTTTTGGTGACTTCTAGTGTTTTATAGCTACATTAGCCTTGTAGCTCTAGTGTTAAGCTAAAGAAGCAAAGATTGGAAACTAAACATGCCTTGACTGATAAACAACACTAGACCTAGTGGAAAAATCTGTAAATTGTATTTATTATTCCTATAAATACCAGATTTACAATGTGTAGCACTTTAGTGAAAGTGACCATTTGTCATACGGGAACACACCACAGCACACAGTGTGAACAGCACAAAATACTTCCTCTGCATTTAACCCATTCACCAAGTGAAGCAGGG
>JBBPDE010199181.1:0-16497 GCA_037974605.1 Nannopetersius ansorgii
TAGAGAAGTGGGAAGTCAAGGGATTTTTTTTTTTTGAGAAATAAGTAAGTAGTAGGAAAGAGACATAGTTAGTCGCCAAAGTGCTCCTTGAAGAGGCGGGTCTTCAGGCGAAACCTTGCATCTCAATTTCTTTCTTACATAATCTAATCAGTTCATCTTTGACTGCCATGATCCATCAAAGCAACCTGCAACATTCTAGTTACTGAGAAAGACAAAATTACATGACTGATTGACTATAGACATCTGTTCTTCTTCAAACCAATCACAGACCCTCCTCTGAACCTTCTACTGTTCCCCTACAGTGGACAGCACTTGGACATGCCTAGCAACTATGTCAGCCTCCAGTAGCATCCTTACCAAACATCTGCAAACATCTACTGGTACCCCGCCCCATCTGTGAGTGGATTATGGATGCTTTTATCCAAAGCGACTTCCATTCCCCAACTACAGGGGGCAGTCTCCCTGTAGCAACTCAGGCTTTTGCTCAGGAACCAAGTGGTGGTACACTGAAAGTAGGATTCAAACCCATGACCTCTTGGTCCAGAGGCAAGCAGCATCACTAGCGACATGAAATGAAGGACACACTCATGTAATGTTTTCGAGTGAGCTCATCAGAGGATGTTCTTCCTCAGCCTGCTATCAGGTCTGCACTCAGTTTTACAGAGCCACCACTGAGACTGTCCTTATCTCTTTTACGATACTCCGCAAACTGTGCCCACACTAAACAGAAACTGGAACACATCATGTGAACAGCCAGATGGATCCATCACATCCTCACTGCTTCCTCAGGAAACGTCCATCTGGCCGCAGGTTCTGCTCCATCAGGACTCGGACCAACAGACACTTGAAGACTTTTCTCCAAGGCTATCACTCTCCTCCAAAACACATCCTGATATCTGAAGAATGCCTACAAACAGTTTGGTAGGAATGCCAGGAAGAAGCCTGTTTGCCAGATTGCCAGATGCCACTGGAGCTTTAATAATAATAAAGAAGGCTACAGAGAAAAGCACTTAATACCGAGTGTTAAATATGACACAGGATCCATGATGCTGTGGAGCTGCTTCTCCAACAAAGGTCCTACATGAAAATATTGTTCTATATGTTGCTTTATGGATTCCAGGAAGTTCTGGTAAATCTTTGAAAGACAATCAGGCAGCGTCTGCCAAGAAGCTAAAACTTGGTTGTGCCAGAAGTGATCCAAAGGGATCCAAAAAACATAATAAATAAATACAAAAAACAAAAACAAAAAACAATAAAGTAGTAAAAATGTCTTAACTTATAATCAAAGTTAAAGCAGAAAAACATTCTTTTTGGGACAGTAATTGTGGATGATTTCAGCTCCTCAAAGAAAAAAAAATGTGGAAAAAACTAAAACATGCCAAAAATGAAGATACAAGATTTTGTACTGGTACAAGACAAATGTACTGGTCATTATACTTAAGCCCAGATCCAGCAGTTTTTCACAGAACCATCGGGAAAAAAGCAGATGCCAAAAGACGGTTGTTCTGCATCTGAATGATATCTGGACTAACATACAGGTCCTTCACACTCTCTGCACTCATCTCTCATGATCAAACCTCATCAAGATCAAACCCCATCCGCTCGGCCCGCCGTTAATCTCCCCACTCTCACACACATCAGCTGGGCTCTCTTACCGTCCGAAATCAACAGGTTTCCCCACGGCGTCTCTCTGCTTCTCTCTGGATGGGTCACCAGCAGCAGGACAGAGCTCTGACACTGTAGACCCTGCAAAGAAAAAAACTGGACGTGATTTACGCCGTGTGAGAAATAGACAGTGGCCAGACAGAGAGAGAGCGATAACCTACCTTGCATGCGCATGCTCTCCTGCGCACACTGCCCCCCTCTGTGACTGGCAAATAAGCAGGACCCCTGCAGCTCAGTAGACACTACATCCATTTACTCAGTTCATATAGTACCTTCTATTACCTACTGGACCTATTTCATTTATATATATTAAATCCATATACAGTATTCCCCCAGTTATATGCGGATCTAGAGTCTCGGATCAGGATTTTTTTTGAGAACCGAACTCATAGTTTTATGCGGAATTCTCCACAATAACATGGAAACTGCAAATATCATCCACCTTTTTTGCTTTTTTGTGGCAATAGATATATTTTTCTGGATGTTTTCACACAAGGGGACCCATTCACCCCTAGTTGCATATCTCAGCAGGGAAAGCATTCTCCACGCTTCAAACTCCACAGTTCGGTAGATTTCTAGGAGACCTTTCCAACGAGCCCTCATTTGTATTTTTAACCTGAGTTGCATATCTTGGCGGGGTTTAGATTTACATTTTCTTGAAGGGTAATGCATTAAAATGACATTAAATGACATATTTGGGGGCATAGTTATGGTTTACACTATAAAAATAGGCATTTTTAGGCAGGTTTTTACCAAATCACAACAACGCCTTTTCTATTTGTGGGTGCTCTTGGAACGTAACCATCGTGAAAAGCGGGGGATTAGTGTATTCTGTTTAAATTTACACTCATAACATCTTTATTATTTGTGTGCACAAATATAAAAATAAAAATGCATGTATACATAAGCATAAGCAAAGAAAAAAGTATTCAGACTGTATACAAAAATGATTTGGGAAGATGCAGTAAGTGTAAATCATGGTGAAGAGAAAGGGACTCCTTCAGTTCTCAGGGACAATATTGAGCACTCGCCTGGAAAAAGAACTCTTACGTGTTAGTACCACTGGTTCCTCCAGAATAAATAATGTTTTCTGATTCTGATTCTGATAATATGCAAATATAACTAATTGTCCCTGGGACAGGCGAACCATGTACGATTTTTCTCAGGCTCATGATAAGGAAGGTAAGAGATAAGCACTGCAGCCATTTCTATTCTTACACCCTACACAAAACTCTCCTCTAATAAAAGAAGTACAGAGATGAGCATCTATTTATGTGTTTAAACAAATCTGAATCGTCTTGGAATACTGTACTCTAGTCAGACAACAACTCTAGTCAGATTACACTCTTTGGCAATAATTCCTTCTCCTTGTTCAGAGAAGGAAGAGTCGCATGAATAATGTCAGAACATTAGACTCACAATGGAGTGGGAGCATCATGATGTGGAGCTGCTTCTCTGTAAACTGTACTGGGCCATTACACATCAATGTAACATGAACAGAGAGTGGCCCTGGACAATACTAGAGGAGATTTTATTCTCATCAGGCAAAAAGGGTTAGAGGTGAACGTTTCAACAAGACAACATTAAACACTGTAGCTAAAATGACTCAAGACTGTTGTCTGTAAAAAGGAATGGGTACCTAGACAGAATAGCCAATCGCTTGACTTTTATTGAGAAATGTATAGAGAAATTGTGAGTCCATCATGGGAGTCCTTTAGAAACTCAAGAAACGGAAGACAGTTTGAAAAAAAGACAAACCACAACACTGCAAAAAGGTAAGTACGATGCACATAAAGTTCATTTCAGTATATGTATATAATAACTAAAAGGTAAATACATTAAATAAGTGAAGGTTTTGAGAAAATTATTTTTGAGACGCTGCTGGCAAACCAGAGAAAGAGCCAGAGAACAGGCATCAATATTATAACCAATCTGCATATTTTTATTTCAAAGTGCCATTTTTGTACTTATAGTTGTGGCTTACAAACTCCAGCTTGTTTTTCTTTTCTTTCTTCTTCTTGTATGAATGGTTATTCCCTTGTGTGACCAGATTATAAAAAACACTTCAATATTGAAGCTAGAACATAAAAACCTTGAATCCTTTATCTCCTGAATCCTTTATCTTTCCTGGCCTTTGTAGAAAGTTGACTCTCCTGCATCGCTCTTTATCATTGCTCTGTCCTTCCACAATCTCCAAAGTTCTTAAGCTGAATGACTTTCAAAGCTAAACCACTAGCCTTGCGGTGTGGATGTGCCTCGTTTTTTCCATCGTCCGCTATTTGTGCCATGTACTTTTACTATAATGCCTTTCAGGTTGTGTTTTCTATAGGTATTCATTCATTTGTTCTTCTCCATTATCCCTTTTTTAACTTTTCAACAACTGTGTGAACTCTATTGAATGCCTTTCGTTACCCAGCTATTCTTTCTTCCATCCCTTTCTCCTCATTGAAAACGCTTGGATTTGACGTCTCTAGAATTCTCAAGCTTGGTTTTATTCAATATTGAATATTGAATATTCAGACTGGGACCCAGAGGACACAACTGCAATCTATACTTGCAGCGCTTGGCTGTATAACCTCACTATCTTTTCCCTCGTGCCTCCATCCTTCCATAGACACCCATTGATTTTGACAGTCCTGGAGTTTTTAAGCTGGAGCCACCAAACTTGGCTGAAGCAATCTGCTGACTGCAGCACGAAACTGCAGCACTTGTCTTACTCACTCTGCTATTTTCCCCTCACATCTCTTCATTCTCCCTTGGAAACGAGGTTGAATTTTCAATCTGGAACAGAGGTGCACAGATTCCGTCCTGCAGGGCTGGTGTCCAGCACAGTTTTGTACTTCTTCACTTCAAATGCACTCACTTAACCTGGTCATTTACGGACGAGGTGTGTTTGAGCTTGGAAATCGTAAACTGTGCTGGACACCAGTGCCCCAGGACCAGATTTGGCCAATCCTGGATCAAACAGATGTAAAACTTTTGACCTAAAGCAAACAGTTGTGTTTCATACTGATAAGACTGTTTCTTGATGGAAAAAATCTCCTTTCGCTCTCTTATTTTCTAGGTCGACTGATCTGGTATCAGAAGACTCCTCTTTAGACCCGAAGCACATGCTTGTTATAGCCATAATGGTGTTGAAAGTGAGTAAATGAGACTCCTTTAGCAATTAATGTGGTGCACAAGCAACTACCGCTACTCAGCTATAGCTTTCACATACAGTTGCAAATTCAAAATTGGCATATCAGCATGACCTGGACCCGACAGTAATAGCTACAGGGTGGTTTGAGGCAATGTGATGTGATAGCAGGGGACTAACAAGTGGTACGTTAGATGCTAATCTGTCCTTGTTTGGTTTCAGGCTAAAATATAACAGAAAGGAAGCTTTAACACCGAACCACAATCCAATATTCAAATGCACTGCAGATAATGTTCACTGCAAGCGTCTTCTCAGCATGAAAGATCACACCTCTCAGTGTCGAGCGGGGGTCCATTGAAAGCTGCGTTTCTTTTCATTTATCGGCCCATCCTTCGGGCCAGATCTATCAAGCATCATCCGTAATCAAGGACAGCATCTACTTTAGCTGTGGAGCAAAAACATTCCTTTGCAGCCTGTCACTTCAATATGTCGCTTAAATTTACACCAACACATTTGTTCTAGCAGCTGATGTAACACCTTTTATTCATGAACTGCTTGACACATTCGGATAGATTCGCCAGGCATCGTTTCGCTTAGTAGAAAAAAGGCAGACCACAGAGTCAAGTCCTCAGGACAGAATCATCCTAGTGTCTTTTTCTGGATGGTCCACACTTTTAAATTGGGATTAGGTCATGGGACTGGGACTGCTGTGTGAAAAGTTAGTATTTATGACCACTTTTTCGTGGATTTGCATGGACAAAAGTTATTTTTTAAATGTATAATTCGAAATCTGGCTCCCAATAGCTGCCACTGAGTCGCTTCTTTTCCTTGGTGCAATAGAGAAGCAAACAGGAAGTGTGATGACAACAGGTGAGGGCATTTAAGCCTAAATTAGGATAAGCTAAGCATAAAACAACGACCTGGATACAGGTAAGGTTTACATGGCTAAATATATATACACTATATGGACAAAAGTATTGGGCCATCGCCCTTACTCCCAGTGAAGGACAATCTTAATGCTTCACTCTAACAGCAGCTGGTGGCCTTGTGGTTAGGACATTCGCCCTGTGATCAGGAAGTCGTAGGTCCGATTCCCAAGACCGCCAGGCAGGTCTGAGGTACCCTGAGCAAGGTACCGTCCCCACAAACAGCTCCCTGGGCGCTGTGTTCCTGGCTGCCCCCTGCTTCACTTGGTGAATGGGTTAAATGCAGAGGAAGTAGTGTGTTCACGTATGACCAGATTGCCACTTTCACTAACAAGTTATTCTGGACGATGTCTTAATTCCAACTTTGTGGCCACAGTTTGGGGAAGAACCTTTTCTATTCCAGCATGACTGTGTCCCAGTGCACAAAGCAAGCTCCAAAAAGACATGCTGGGGAAGTTCAGTGTTTAAGAACCTGACTGGTCCACACAGAGCCCTGACCAACCCCACCAATACCTCTGGGCTGAGCTGGAATGGAGATTGTGGTCCAGGCCTTCTCATCTAACATCAGTGTCTGACCTCATAAATGCTCTACAGAATGAATGGACACAAATTCCCACAGAACTCCAACATCTTGTGGAAAGCCTTCCAAAAAGAGTGGAAGCTGTCATAGCTGCAAAGTCCATATTAAATTCTATGTATTTGAATGCAATGTCATGAAAGTCCCTGTTGGTGTAATGGTCAGGCGTTTCAATACTTTTTTCCATATAGTGTACTGATGTTCTGTACACTATGCACTATTCTGTAGGTCATGCAATGAATGTCAGCTTACAGCAGGCTCATCAGTCCCAACAGCACAGCCACATGCTCTAACAATCACTGGAAGACACAAGTACAGACATTGTCGGTCCCATAGAAAGGGAACATATACATTCTAGTTGTATGTGATTATGTAGCCTGGTAGCCTATAGCTTTTTCACTTAGAATCATCAAGGCCAGACAGGTAGCAGTTTGGTGCAGTTGTTCTCAAGGCTAAACTGTTATGCATGAAATGCATAAAGACCTCACCTTGAAATGCACAGACAGATAGTCTTGTATAGCACTTCAACAACCTGTCCAGGTTTGCCACTCACCCTGATTGGAACCAGTTATGGGGCAGGTGGTGGCTTTGCGGGTTTGAATCTCAGGACTGATAGTGGCACCACTGAGGTACCCTTGAGCAAGGTACCGTCCCCACACACTGCTCCCCGGGTCTGGGGTCCTGGCTGCCCGCTGCTTCATTTAGTGAGTGGGTTAAATGCAGATAAAGAATTTACCTGCTCTTTGCTTATTGAGAAGCAACACAAGATTTAACAGGCTTTTCTCCTTTTGCGCTGGTTTATGTTTGGCATTTAAAAAGTCTGCTGGACCATCTGCGAGAGAAGAGCCTAAAAAACAGGAGAAAATGTGGTGGCATTTGTGGTTACAATGAGGGAAAAACTAGAAGAGACGACAGCACTGCTGTAGCAATATCTGAGGCAAGCACAGAGCAACCAGAAAACCTGCTATTCCTTCAAGCACCAAGAGAGTTTGAACCTGGACAGGAGGTGCTGCTCCTACTCTGTACCAGTGACTATATGACCAGCAGTGACCCTCCACAGAACATTCCAGATCTTCCACCATCATTCCTTTTACAGTGAGTGTTTGTTGCTGAAATGCTCTATTTTGTATCATCTGACCATAGGTTACATTAGCATCTAGCATCTAGCAATTTCCACTTGTTTATGTTTGTGAGTTTAGAGCCCATGGGAATGGTATCTAATTGTGGTTTTGAAAACTTGGTGACTTGTTACAGGGGCCGGGCCTAGCCGGCTCCCGTGATTTACCTTGGGGCAAGAATGATGCAGGAACGCAGAGATCCATGCTATGAGTTTTTAATAACAAAACCAAAAACAGAAAAAGAAACCTGGCTCAATGGCCGCTACAGAACATGAACACGAAACCAGCCTAAACGAGGTGAAATGGAGATGAAAATGAGGCGTGAATGAGGCGAAGTAGAGGCGAAAATGATGCGTGAATGAGGCGATGGACTGACAGTGGGGTGAACACAAAACAGAACTTAAATACTGCCAGTCATCAAGGCACAAAACACAAACAGATGGAAACCAAAACACGTGACAACTCAGCAAAACAGACAAGAACATCAAAATAAAAGACCCAATAACCAACGAAAAAACAGTGGCCCTTAGTGGCCACTGACCCAACCGTTACACTGACTCTCTAATAATAATCCTGTTACTAGCTTTTGCTAGAATTAAAACTAAATGTAAGCTAAATTTAAGCAAAGTAACTTAATCTTACACTCAAACATGAGCATTTATGTTTACCCATCATTACAAAGAGTACCAATAATTATAAAGCCGACTGTATCTGCACTAGCTGGCTGTACTAGAACAACCTTTTTTTACTCATTGATTATTTTAGCTCCACTTATGATATAGATTTTTTCTGTAGTTCTACAATTACTGACTGTTGTTCATCTGCTTGTCAGGATCATTTGTTGGTCTCTTTCATCACGTCATGTTTGTATTTGTTGCCCTGGTAAAACACAGCAGTTTTGCTGGAGGTTTCAAACACTGTACGCTAAGGCTTGCAATACTGTTAGGTTTTCCAGTTGAATATTCATTTAAAAGTCCAAGGAATATATCTTGTTTATGGTTTGATATAGGCTAATGGCAGTTGATATGGTTTGACGTACACAAGAGATTTTTTTGTTGCATTCAAGTAGGTTTCATTGCTCCAAGGTCTACGATTGTGAGATCTTATGATTTCCCTATGACTGCTTGCATTATAGAATAAGGGTTAGCATGGGCAATCTGACCAGTCTGTGGCTATTCAACCCCACACTCAGCAGTATGGGAGGAACCCTGTGTCATGTTTTAAAATATTTGAAGCATTAGTATTCGGACCAGATGGGATAGCCTTCGAGGGAGTACCCCTCAAGGCTCGCTGTTGTGGAGATGCCAGTCATCTGGCCATAACAATTTCACACATGTCAAAATAACTCCGGCCATTATACCTTCTAACATCTCCTTTACCCAATATATCAACACTGAGAACTGACTGTTTGCTTCCCATCTAATGTGCTCCAGTCCTTGACAAGCTCATTAATAATGTTTAACTCTGTGTATATATATTTATACAGTTTCCAGCAGAAAGAAGAGCTTTCAGAAGAGCTTTAGTGCCAAGTCTCTGGAACCGGACTGGAGGGATGAAGCCCCATTCTTCCAGAAGATTCTCAGTTGGTGTTTTGGAGTAGCGTTGTTTGACATATCAGTCAAAAATATGTCAGATCAGTCCAAATTATGTCAGATCTGTGCAAAATATAGGCTGTGTTGTGGTGGGAAGGCTATAGCATATGATGTCCTCCTGGAGGGAAATCTCGTTAGGAAATATTTCATATATAAACAAAGAAGGTACAACTGCAACACTGACCATGGTTAAGAAGCTCCAGTCATCAGTAATGAATCCTTTTTCAAAGTCATTTTGATTGTTTTTCCTTTTGCCATCTTCATACTAGGTTAGATGTGCCATGTCTACATTTTTATACCTGCTACAGAGCATGGTAGAAGGTTCATTGTTTGATTGTATCATGCTGTAAACCTGCATTGCTGGAATCATCTGCACTTCTCCACTGAATTACTGAGGTACATAAAGAGCCAACTTTAAAATTAGTGTCCCCTAAGAAACTGGCCATAAACAATCACTTAAATAAAACATGGCATATAATGATTCCAGTGTTCTTTCAACGTGACCCCTGCAGACCCCAGGACAGGCGCCAGGTACCACGACCCTAGTAAGGATTAAGCAGATACAGAAAATGAAGGAATGTTCTTTAAAAGTGTTTGGAGTAATTGATTGTCAGTTATCTATTAGATCTCATTCCTATAAGATTATTTGTTCTGTCTTTCTATTAGGATACTGTTTTTACTGTTTCTGGTCTCCACAGACTCAACAGACATCTATGATCCTTTCCTGTTTATCGGGGGTATAAATATGAGGTTACACATTCTTCTACAGAGGTGAAACGAAAGAGCTGTGAACTCAAATAAGACAGAAGGCGGCGGACCTGCACGGATTAGAAAATGGTTAAAAAGATAGCAGCTGAAACTGCCAGTAAGCACAAAATGGAGATTTTAGAAAAGTTTCCCTGTAAGGGGATGCACGAGCATATTGCCCCTATGTGCAATGATAAGAATGGTAGGAGAGGCAATAAAGAATCCATACATTTCACCTTACAGAACTATACAGTTGAGTTTATTCTTTAGCGTTGCGCAAAAGGGGACAGCAAACTAAGAAACGCACTTGACTACTTTTACTACTAGTGTTCCATGGGCTGTGAAAATCAGTGGGATGAAGTATTGGGACGCCTGACCATTCCACCAACAGGAGGTAAAATGACACTGCATTCAAATCCATAGACTTTAATATGAAGTTGGTTCCCCTTTGCAGCGATAACAGTTTCCACTCTTCTTGGAAGGTTTTCTACAAGATTTTGGAGTTTCTGTGGGAGTTTGTGCTCATTCATTCTGTAGAGCATTTATGAGGTCGGACACTGATGTTGGATGAGAAGGTCTGAATCACAATCTCTGTTCCAGTTCATCCCAAAGGTGTTGAATGGGGTTGAGGTCAGGGCTCTGTGTGGGCCAGTCAAGTTCTTCCACACTGAACTCCTCCAGCATGTCTTTATGGAGCTCGCTTTGTGCACTGGGACACAGTCATGCAGGAATAGAAAAGGTTCTTCCCCAAACTGTGTCCACAAAGCTGGAAGTATGGCATTGTTCAAAATGTCTTGGTATGTTAATGCATTAAGATGCATATATGCCATCAAGTGCAAAAGATTGAGCACAGTTGTCATACTTTTTATAACAAAACTGATGTTCATGCTGATAACCAATTGACAGTATTCTGCTACTTCCTTTGGTGTTTGAACAGGTAAACTGTCAAACAAACTGCTGAATGCACAGCAGTTCTTTAGCTAAAGGGAATTCCAACAATTCCTACAAAACTTTTTGAGGTGGACAAAGTTATTGAATCTTCTATCGTGAAAGGGTTCCTTGTAGGGAAATTTCTTTGAAGTCGTGATCACAGGAACTCAAATTTACTCAAATGTAGGGATTTGATCCTTCTGGTTGTGAAAAGAACACTTGAGTTGACATACAAACCATACCAATTAAACGAACCCCCCCCTCCCCCTCGACAAAGAGAAAAAACATCCCCCTGTCCTAACAAAACAAACCCGCTCCACTTCCCATCACCCCTGGTTGACTAAATTAAATCTCCCCCCAGGGTCGTCAGGGTAGTCTGAACCAGCTATGACTTCATAAATGATCTCAAACCTTTTGCAAAGCAATGTCCCAGGCATCAGTAACGATTCAATCCTGTGATGTAGCTTTTAGTACGCTTTGGACATCTGGTTTCCATCACCACTGTAAACAATTCTGACTGGGTACGTTTCCTTAGAACCTAACATTTCACACCAGAACACTCTGAACGACTTTAAAATTATAATCACAGATTTGGTGGAATTCCCCATTAGCTCAGTAAATGAGGGCAGCTTTTTGGACAGCTGGTGGTCTGGTGGTTAGGGAGTTGGCCCTGTCATTAGAAGGTTGTGGGTTTGAATCCCAGAACTGCTGGCACCTCCACTGAGGTACCCTTAAGGTAAGGTATCATCCGTAAGGTACCATCCTCATACGCTGTTGGTGGCTGGCCACTTCTTCGCTTGGTGAATGGGTTTAATGCAGAGAAATAATTTCACACTGAGTGCTGTGGTGTGAAGTGAAGGGGCCACTTTACTTGGTTTTGCTCAATAAGGGTGTAATAGTGCGTTGGGACACGGTGACATCACCATGCAAAACATGTGTGTTCATTGTGGGGACTCTACATTTGTTCATAATTACGATCTGATGCAACTGTTTTGTTTAGCGGCACCAACCAACTCACATCAGCACTGCAATTGTTAGTATGGTGCGCAACACCATGATTACAATCATTACTTTTCTTCATTCCAATTATGTGCAAAACATGGCGAGAATATTATAGTGTGGTAATGTTTTTCGTCTGGCAGGCTACTCAGTCCTCATTTCTTTTCTTTATTTCAGTATCAGTACACTATTTAGCCAAAAGTATTGGGACACCCCTGTTTTCTTGTGGAAAGCCTTTCAAGAAGAGTGGAAGCTGTTCTAGCTGCAAAAAGGGGGGCAGCTCCAAATGAAAGTCTATGTATTTAAATGTAACCACATTAAAGTCCTTGGTGGTGGAATGGTCAGGTGTCCCAATATTTTTGTCCATATATTGTACTCTTAACTGTATATGTTGTCTTGCAATTCCACCACCTCACTGTCGTCGTCCCCAACATCAGCATCTGGAAACCTTCTAATAGACTTGGTTTTTTGGTTTGGCTATTGGTAAGGTATGGTATTGGGCTTTATTGTGCAGAAAAGGGCCTTAATCTTAATGCTTCTTCAGACCAAGAGATTTTGGACTATATTTCTACCACACTGTTTAGTTCAGTGTGGTAGGACTTGACTGGCTGCACAGAGCCCTGACCAACCCCACCAACAACTTTGGGATCAACTGGAGTGCAGATTGTGATTCAGACCTTCTCGTCCAACATCAGGGTCCCAAAACTTTATAGTGTATATTTGCTTTGTAGACTTCCCAAACCCTGGTTCTTATCAGCAAGTTTCTCTTTGGTGAACCACTCATCCAACCGTTATGAATGACTGTTTACATCTCAACCACTGGATAACTGAAAATGTAATTATTGGCGCAGAATTACGGAAGAGAAGAGTGGAAGCTGCAGTGGCAGCTGCAGTAGGGGAACCAACCCTACATTAAATGTGTTTGAATACAGTGTCATTGAAGTCCCTGTTGGTGGAATGGTGTGGCGTCCCAATACTTTTGTCCATGCAGACAAACGTATTCTCAGGTAAATAGTAATAGGGCTGTAACAATTATAGCAGGTTATATACTTGTGAATATCAGTGAACATTAGAAGCGCTAGCATAGTTATGTAATGCAGGTGAAAGCAAGGTCGACAGGAGCCTCTGCTGGTCGAGCTCCACCACGAGGGGGTGCTCGGATCAACCAAAGCCACCATTCAACCTCCCACCCCCCTCCTCTTCTCCCTCTCTCTCTCTCTCTCTCTCTCTCTCTCTCTCTCTCTCTGTTTGAATCCAGCATCACCTCGCTTCCAAATTGGCTTGTCATCCCCCCTGTCTCTCCCTCGTCCTGCGCCACGCGTGTCCTCCTCCTCTCCACGATGATGCCGTCCTCACGCTGACAAACGCACGGAGGGAACGCTCGAGACGCGCGCGCGCGTGTCTGCGTCTCCACGAGCGCGAGGGATCCGGATTCGTTCTCTTTTCTTTTCTCTTCTCTCTCTGTCTCGCTCTCCCTCCATCTCTCGCTATTCCTACCTCTCTCAGTGTCTCTCATTCTCTCTATTCCTCTCTCTCTGTACTGTATCTGTGTGTGTGTCTCTCTCTATTCCTATCTCTATTTCTCTCTCTCTCCCAGTTACCCTGCTCTCCTGGTCAGTCTTGCATTTCTCCATCTCTCTCTCTCTCTCTCTCTCTCTCTCTCTCTCTCTCTCTCTCTCTCGCTATTCCTCACTCTCTCTTTCTCCCTCTCTCTCCCTCTCTCTAACCTTCTTCGGTTCCACGGACAGAGGATAAACACCAGTCCAGATCTGGGCACCGTTTAGGCTTTTTTAATTATAATAATACTATTGTTATTATTGTTATTAATATTATTATTAGGGGGTGGGGGGAGGTGGCCGTGTGTTCCATTCCATTTACTGGAGACGGGGGTCTTCGTCACCAAGGATTTTTAAAAGGACTGTTTTGAGGCTTTTTTTCAGTCATCCTGGATTCATTCCCCTGGCTTTCGAAGATGTGGTGAGTTGATCTGGAGGGAATAACGTCTTGGGGTTAGGGGTGTGTGTGGTCCTGCTCCTTTAAAAATGTTAAATGTCGTAATAAATCAATAACTGGTTGTCGTTTGAATGGCTGGACGGTTTGTAGCCCAGTGTGGGGGGCGGGGGCGGGGGGGGGGAGAGAGAAACTCTTGGACAGGAGAAGGGCAGGATTGTGCTGTGGGCTCTGGTGTGTGAGACTCAGGATGCTTCAGTGTGTGTCGTGCACGGTGTTTTAATGGGCGTCGTTCACTCCCTGTGTGTGTGCTTGTGTGTGTGTGTGTGTGTGTGTGTGTGTGTGTGTGTGTGTGGCCATGTATTTATCACTTTGCTCGGACCAGATTCATGTGCTCCCCAGGACGAGACGCTGTGGGAACATTTCAGAGCATGTTGCATTACACAATATGGACAAAATATTGGGACGCCTGGTCGTTCCAACAACAGCGACAGTAATTACATTGCATTTAAATACATAGACTCTAATTCAGCTATAACAGCCTCCACTCTTCTTTGAGGGACTTCTTCAAGATTTTGGAGTGTTTCTGTGGGAATTTGCAAATTTATTCTCTAGAGCATTTGTGAGGTCAGGCACTGATGTTCACTGAGTTTATTCTAAAGGTGTTGGATGGTGTTGAGGTCAGGGCTCTGTGTGGGCCAGTCAAGTTCTTCCACACTGATCCATGTCTTTATGGAGCTTGCTTTGTGCACTGGGACACAGTCCTGCTAGAATAGAACAGGCTCTTCCCCAAACGGCGTCCACAAAGTTGGAAGCACAGAGTTGTTTTAAATGTCTTTGAACACTGAAGCCTTAAGAATGCCCTTCACAGGAGGTCTAGCCCAAACCCTAAAAAAAAAAAGGTGTGTCCCAATACTTTTGTCCATACAGTGTATATGCACCCCAGCATGAGGGCACATTTCAGAGCATATAAAATAGTTTAGGGTTGTGTTTTACTACAGCAAAATCTCACAACCCCTGCCTCTGAGGTTCACTCATTCTGTTTGCGTGGAACCCATAACTACCATAATATCCCAATGTCCTCTCTTTATCCCTCAGAATTAAAATGGCCTGTTTTTGTGTTACTGTGCCTTTAAGATGTAAATCATATGTGTCCTGATTGGCCGTCTGCTTTATTGTCCCGTTCAAAACGCTACTCCTGACCTCTTTTAGTGACATCACAAAAACAGTGAATTCAAAACAGAGCTTTTTTGATGAATGGACTTTATGAACTGTAGGGATGTTTTGAAACTCTAAAATCCAAATGTTGTTGTTTTTTTAGGGGGGTGGGGTGGGGTGTTATGGGAGTAATGGACATTTAAATCCATAAGTCAGTGGACAGAAGAGCCCATAGAGAGAGCTAGACAAACATACAAACGTACAAACGTGTGTGTGTGTGTGTGTGTGTGTGTGTGTGTGTGTGTGCTGACAGGTCTTTCTGTAATTAAATGATGAAATGCTCTTTTTGTCCATCATAGCGTGTCGTTCATTTGCAGGCGACCGTTTTGTTCGAGCTGACAGCCACATTTGCCAATCAAGTCATAGAAGGAAGAGATTTCCAACGCCTCTGACAGTGGTTTCTGTGTGTGTGTGTGTGTTGGGGGTTGGTATTGGTATGGCAGCGTCCTAAAGGACGAGCGGAGAGATATTTTCCCTAAAGAAAAAATCCACCATGAGTTCCCCCTCACACGCAGCTGAAAACCACACATTTGCCACGATTCACTTGACCTTATGCCGTCTCACTGTCATGGTCTCACGAAGGCCTATCTTTTTTATATACATACATCTGTCATCAGGATCTTGTCTCATGTGCCATTTAGAGGATCGGCACGGTTAGCAACATGCTATCCGCACACAACTCTCCTCCTTTTCCCGCCTCGGTTGATTGCTTACTGCGGGCGGGTGACCCATTTAACTCCTCGCGCTCTCCACTGATCCCAGCCTCATCTCCATGTCAACATCCTCCTCACAGAGACGAGGAATAATAGAGAGGCTAGCTTCAGGCTAACTTCCATTACCTACCTAGTCCTTTGTGGACAAAAGTATTGGGACGCCCTACCAAAAGGGAGATTAATGACATTGCCTTCAAATACAAAGACTCTGATATGGAGTTTGTCCCCCTTTTGATGCTCTTACTGGAAGGCTTTCCATAAGATTTGTGGGAATTTGTGCCGTAGAGCATTTATGAGGTCAGACACTCGCAATTTCCATTACCGTTTATCCCAATGGTGTTGGATGGAGTTCAAGTCAGGTCTCTGTGTGGGCCAGTCAAGTTCTTCCACACCGAACTCATCCATTTATGGAACTCACTTTGTGCACTGGGACACAGTAATGCTGGAATAGAAACGGGTGTAAGAGTGGCATTGTTCAAAATGCCTTGGCGTCCTGAAACATTCAAATTGACCTTCACTTAAAGTAAGGGAAAAACAGATCTGTCTCAATACTTTTGTCAACATAGTGTACCTAAACGCTTTTTTCCCCTGACCATTGTCATATTCCTGATTTAGAACGAGCAAAACACACATGGCGGGCTGCAGTCCATCATCTAAAAGCAGAGTTCACTTTAATGTTCTGTGGCAAAATAGTGCTCACAGAAAACTTCTTTCAGAATTATAACTATTTTATCATGCTTAACGTTAGATACACACACTCAGAAGACATGTCAAAAGGTCACTGGTTGTTTAGAATAGTAAAAAACTTCTACACAATGTTATGTTGCTGACATTCTGGCCCGTGTTTTTAGTGAAAGTGACCATTTTTGTCATACGTGAACACACCACAGCACACAGTGTGAACAGCACGAAATTCTTCCTCTGCA